>DWAO01002351.1:0-16194 GCA_018230605.1 Heliconius congener | reverse complement strand
CCAGCACCCCCTGACACCCCCTGACACCCTCTGACTCCCACCCCCAAGTCTAGACAGACAGTAGACAGGTATTTTTAGCATTAAACTTAGAATCAACAATTGTAATGTTGACTATTGACCTTTTAAGTTTGATGTACACAGGAGGTACAGACAACTACTACATACAGAGAATATGAGTACAAGTTAAATTCTATATAAATTATATTAAACAATACTATAATTATGTTCGACAGAAAGTGGGGAACGGAGTCTTAACACTAGTTTCCCTCTGCCTGCTGTGTGCGGGATACAGCTTTTGAAGCTAATTTTTTTTTTATAATTATGTTTTTTTTTGTCCCGCATATAGCTAACCTAGTGTTAAGGCACTCAGTTCACCATTTTTGCCGAATTTCCAAGTTATTGCGTATTAAGTGACGGAGCTCAACGCCGCGCTTTGTCTTATTATCCTCCAAGAAAACAAAAATAAGTCCTTCCCCAAGTGCAAAACTATAGTAATAGATGCTGAAATAAAATGAAAGAACAGAACTAAACGAAATTAAACAACTATACAAAATACAAAACAAACATTAAAAAAATATAAAACATAATAAATATCAATAAAATCTTAAGTAATAAAAACGTGACGGTTGTGGGTTCGATTCCCTCTCAAGGAATGAGTACATACGTCATACGGGAACGGGGACGTCTTATATTCCACACAAACAAAAAAGTTGCGTGCAACCACTTGTAGTAATAAATTTTTTTTAAAAAAAATCCATATTTCTATAAACAATTTTATTATTGTTTAATAAAATAACTATAAACCAAGTTAACTGTATCTTAAACTGGTATAAAAAGTGGTTTTAGACGGTTTTTATATAATAGAGCTACCATTGTACTTCGTAGGTACATACATCTGTCGGGTCTCTTGCGGTGCTTTTGTGTTTTTTTAAGAAAAAATATTAGTTTTGTGTTCGTCGTAGCTAGGTATATCGCGATACACCTATTTAGTTAAAACGGTTTGTGGTTTATTTAGTTTTAAATCTAGCTATAAAACCGACGGTTGTGGGTTCGATTCTTATCTAGGTAAATTAATCGCTTTTATTTCGCTCCACGAATAAATATACAACGTCTCGAAAATTACGCTGTGTGTGAGCACCGGAGTGCCTTATCACTAAGATACCTCTGCCTATCGTGCTATTTCTATATCGTTGTGATTTTATATAAAACGTCTCTCAAACTAATATCTTAAAAGATATTCTTTCTTTTATTTTTGACAATTGAATTGACAGAAAAAAATTGGCGCATCACTATACCTTTTGTGTTGTGACTCAAATGCCCTTTTTAAAAGATGTTTTAACTGTTTTTTTTTTTCTTTAAAATTCATTTCCGGTAACGGTTTTAGGGTAAAAGTGGATTTTTTGAAAGTCTTTTGTTGATTTTTTTTTCAAATCATATTGATATTGGGCAAAGTTTCATTTCGAGAAATATTTTCTTTTTCATTTCTTCGCTCTGGTAACAAGACATTGCGCGGTGGTAAGTTCCACCACTGAACACGTAATTTCCCGAAAATTGGGCATTGACCTAAGCAGAGGGATCCTAGTACTAAGACACCGTCCGTCTTTAATAATAAATTTAATATGATAGTCAATATGTTCTCAATATATATTTTTTCTAGTTTCAGGTCTTCATAACAACACGATGGGACTTAGATGCTGATATTTATGAAATAAAGTAACACACGATATTTAAAGTCCTAATAAAAAACTGGTAATGACCGTTTCATTAATTAAGGAAAATATGAAATATGTAAAAAAATACCGCGGTAAGTGTCAGTGGACAGGCGAGCGCTGTCAGGTAAAATATTATCGAGTTCTGCTTTCAATCATTTTGTTATCCAAAAAAACAGACATCTTTGGTTTTTCTGTCCCAAAAGCGATGATCACGTACCCATAGGGTATTGAAATTTTTGATGTATTTGGTTAGGGAGTTAGGAGGGTATAACCAAACATACGAACCAAATCTTGTATTTTATATATTGTAATTTGTTACATACATTATATTTGTTACATATATTAATTATATAAGCAAATGTAAATTTCCAAACCTTGGTTTTTATTGTTTTTTTTCTTAAATTGTATTGCCAGTTTAATTATTTTTTATCTATAATTTGTTCTTTTATTTTTTTATAGCATTTCCAAACAAAAATGTCTTTTTGGAGATGCTACGTTTAGCTTTGGCCGCCTCAACTGGAACCCGTACATCCAAACTTGTGCGCTTGAGACGGTTTGACGCAACTGCGACTGTTCCGTCGCATGGCGTCGCGACAAAAATGTCTTACGTGCATTAATGGAAAGAGTCGTGCGACAGTTTAGTCTGGAAGCGTTACCCACAAGTTTGGTGATACGCGGGCAAGTTGTGGTGGGAATTCGACGCCTCTTCAGTTCATTTTATTTTTTATTTTATCTGTAGTTTGAGTTTATTTTGTGTTGGTTTTGTGTTGTGTTTCTTAGTAGTTGCCGCAAGGTTTTGTGGAAATATAAATAAAAAATATACAAATGTAAATAGATTTAAGTAGAATTAAGACAGTAGAGTATTATAGGTCCATTTCCGGCGGTTGCAGTAGCAGACTCAAGGTGCGGCCACGTCGCCGGCGGGGTGAGGTAGTAGGTTGTATAGTACTGTATTACAACACTTGGGAGAGACTGTATAGCCTGCTAACTTTCCCGGCCGACGACAGAGCGACGTTGTCCACTGAAAAAAGAAAAATAGAAGATTCTTTTATTTTAATATCTTTTGTTTTTGTCTATCTGTGTTAGTTTGGGTATTATAGCGCTGAACATGCATCAGGGGATTCGCTATCTTGGATTTGAAAATGGCGAGAAATAAATTAATATCATCAGTATAATATTAATATACTGATCTAACCTAGTTTTTTTTAATTTATTTAAGCAGTGTATTTTAAAATTACATTTTTTCTTGAGTTTTCATTGTGTCTTTTGTATTTGCACAAATTTCAAATTAATAAAAATGTTGATTGAGTCCGCCATGGCAACGGTTGTGGGCTACAATCCCACTCGGGGAAATTATATATTTTTTTCTGGTACGTGGCGTTGAGTTCGCCACCCAACATATAATGTCTCGAAACTTGGGTGATGCGTGGGGAACAGTATCTTAACAATGGGTTCCTTCTGCCTACTCTGACAAGAGATGGGAAATATAATATTAATACACTATAATATTTAAATTATGAAACAATATTTACATATAAAAAAAAACAACTTATAATTTTATTTAAAAGAACGTTTTTTGTTACCAATAAAAATTACCAATTTCAAAAAAAAGGTGAAGCTATTCCCCGCCTATACACACACACATATATATGTATATATATATATATATATATATATATATATATATATATATATATATATGTGTGTGTGTGTGTGTGTGTATATATATATATATATATATATATATATATATATAGTATAGAAACAGAGCTCTCGCTCTATATAATCTCGAAGCATTTTTGTATTTTATCTATGCATATAAATAGGCTGTGGGTTTGATTCCCAGTTCAGGAAATGAAATATTTAATATTTTCATTTCTTCGCTCTGGTGTCGAGGCACGTCGTTGAGTTCCTCCACTCAACACGCAATGCCTCAGACTGCGTCAAAATGGGGAATGGAGTGCCTTAGCACTAGATTCCTTCTGCCTATCTTGCTGTGTGCGGGATACAGCGTGAAGCACATACAAGTAGAAGCAGAGGATACATTAGAAAGTTCCATTTCAAATATTCCATCTACTTGTCCTGCTATGTGCCCTGCGATGAGATACAACGGTATTTATTTAGTACATTTACAAACGGTTTACAAATGTACTAAACAACTTGCAATTAAACAGCTCTTTGTTATTTTTTTAATTCTTATAAGTTTGAAAATATAAAAATATATTTATATTATTTTTGTGTTTTATTTTTTCTCCTACTTGGCCCCTATTTTATAAAGGAAAAAAAATGCACTGTATTAGTTACTAATCTATCTAAACTAAGAGTGAAATAATTTAACAATAAAAATGTATTAATAATATAGAGGACCTATTTTTTATTCTATTTAAAGTGTTATTCCACAGTTAGGAATGAAAAATACTTATTTAGGAAACGTATGAAATTTTAACGTAGCGAGAATTGAATCCGCGCCTCTAAGAAACCGATAATTTCTAAGAGCCGCGAATTCAAAAAATCGTTTTTTAAATAATAACATAGAGGCCATCGTAGCGCAGGCGCACAAGCGTTCGACTGTAAACGTGACAGTTGTGGCTTCGATCCCCACTCGGGAGAATGAAAATGTTATATTTTTCTTACCCAGCTCTGGTAACAACAAAGCGCTGCGTTGATAAAGATGCATTTGGGTTAAATTCGCGATTGTGGAAATGAAATATTACCATTTTTCTTCAGACGGAAAACGGATAACGGGCCGCTATATGCGGAACAAAACGTGAAACTAACCAAAGCCTAATTATAAATATCTTCTTTATATACAAGTGGGGAGCGGAGTGTCTGCCTGCCGTACTGCGAGCGGGATACAGCGTCGCTGACAACAAGTACTATACCGTTTCTATTAATTATATTTACTGTCAAGCAAAGTTTTATAAAACCCATCAACAAAAAAGTGTCAAGCACGTGTTAGTAGATACATAAGTGTATTTGTACTTTAGTCAACTACTTTACTAACTACGCTAGAACGGCTTAACCTTTTATCCAAGAGATCATGGGTTGAAATCCAAGAAAAAACATACATTTAAAAAGTTTTTTTACGAAATAATTTTATTACTAAATCGAAATCGAGGTCAAAAACTCCTGTGTGCGCACAAACGACCAGATTTTTGCACAACTTTTTAAAAAACGCGCGACAAAAACTCACAAAGGGTGCATTGTATGGGGTAGGATTAACTTTCAATGCAATCTATATATTCTTTTTTATTATTTTCACTTTATTTCACACCTGGCTTATTGGGCCTATTATATTGAATGTACAAAAAACTACGTAACAAAATTGATTGAAAGGATAAAATAAAATGGTGGAATTCTATAATACAAGGACAGGGTGTGGTGACATCTGTACTTGAAAGTGTTATACATAGATTTCAATAATATGAATGCTTATTGAGGCCATAGCGTAGAGACACTCCGTTCTCCGCTTTTGCCCGAATTCGTGGTCTTGAAGTGGCGCCCTTTGTCTACTAGAGCTGAGAAATCATTTAAATATCCCCACTTCTTCTTTGCCCTTAGTGGGGATCGAAGCCACAACCACCATGTTTACAGTAGGACGCTGTCCACTGCGTCACTCAATAAATATAAATAAATTAATAGCTTAACAAACTAAAAACAACACACAAAGACCACAAACTCGATGTGGTTACTAGCAGGCAATCCAAAGTCGCATCAGCTATCTTTCAATTTCATGATCAGACCAGCTCGATGGCACAACAATATTGTTTCATGATAACACAACGAGTTGAACTAAAAGTGCGTCTAATTCAGATTCTTAGATTCCATCACATAATTGGATATACTTTACATTTGACTTATTCGATATGATGGACGCCTGTCCAAGCAGGCAAGCAAGTGCGGAAACAGGGCGCTGGTGGCCTGTTGCTGCAACAACGACATGTTCAATTAAACACTGATAAACTTATCTAACAAAAAAAATAACATTATCATTAGTAATAAAAAATATCAAGCGAATAGTTCTGCCAACATTCAGTGGAAAATGTTTTTAGTTTTCGTTTTAAAACAAGCTATGGTCGCGGCTTCGTCTGCGCGGGACACGCGCCCGCCCGCTATATGCCCGCTCTTTTGTTACTTTTTTTGTTAAAATCTTGGAAAGTTGTTTTTATCAGCCTCACGTTGTATCCCCCTCACGGCACTACGCGCTTTGTCTCGACAAAGAAACTAAATTATCCAATATTTAATTTCCTTATATGGGGATCGAACCATAACCAATGGCGTTTACAAAAAAACTACACACAAAATCCCACATGACTGGCCTCAAAAACATTTTTTTTTTCATTATACAAATGATTATTTTACAGCTTTTCCATACACTAAAGCTCGAATTTTAATTAATCTTATGGGACAAAATACTTTAAAATTATATAAATTTTACATTTATAACCCGATTGAAGTAAAACAAATTCTTAATGTTGGAAGTTTAACACAATAAATAGTGAAAACTGTTTAGCCATTTCTGAGATTAGCGCGCACAAATAGACAGACAAAACAGGTAAACATTTTAAGCCCACTCATCCACCAAAAACGTTTCGATGTAATACTAGCGGGCGCGCGCAGCTTCGCCCGCTTATGTGCACCCTTATTGGTGAATTTAAAAAAAACCACGAAACACGTGTTCAATAAAATATTTTTAACAGTCTTAAATTAATTTTTTATAAAAATCGGTAGCGATTTAAAGATTTTTCTATATAAACTTGCAACCCCTAAAAAACCATGAAACACGTGTTCAATGAAATATTTGTAAGTCTGAATTTCAAATTTTACAAAAATTGGTGCCGATTCAAAAATCCATACAAACTTTCAACCCCTATTTCATCCCTTTAGGGTTAATATTTTTTAAAATCCCTTCTTAGTGGATGTCCAGATTATAAAAATAAATATGTCAAAATGTCACGTTTCTACGCACAGCGGTTACGGCTGTGCGTGCGTCTTACCTCAGTCAGGTACATGTCTTTTTATATATATAGAGGAAGATAGAAGATGATGCCAAGAAGATGGACTGTCATTATCTTGCCTCAGTCAAAATGTGTGGCCGTTTAGCCCTTAGATGCATATTGTTATCAATTTATTACATTCATTTTCACAAAAATTTATATAAAAACTTGAGTGTTACTAGAAGGCTAAGTTAGGAACCTTTTCAAGTAATAATATAGAATACGAGATTGAAGCGAAAATACTTAGGATCCACTTAACCTGTGCTGCTAGAGAATAGTCGTACTGATAGTACAGGTCTTGATGGAAAAAGAAGCAGAAGCAAACATAGATGCAAACTTTCAGACGGCAAGATACTTCGTGTCATAGCAAAAATTGGAATTGCTTTGTTCAATTTTATTAATGAATAATAATGAAATATCTATATTAAGGAATAAAATATATATATCATTTTATTATTTGTTTTATTTATACTTATATCTACATTAATTTAAGCAATAAACGCATATTGTTGTCAAAAGTCTACATTCCATATTTTTCAAAATATATATTATACGATTTTTCCAATTCAAAACAAAAAATCATGCATTTATGGGGCCCTTCATTTTTATGTATATAAACTACTTTTTAATTCTTAGTTAGTTACTCACCATACAAATAGATTGGCAGACATTAGAAAACCTTTACACCAAAAGACACACTAGAGATAATACTAGAGACATCTAGTGTGACTAAAACACTTAAGTGCTGCCATCTCGTGTCAAGTAGAGCTACATACTAAATAGAACAGATTATAAAATTATATTTATACATAATTTAAATATTTTTTCTTTAGAATGCGTAAGAAAATGTAAAATTAAAAAATGTATAACTGTTATTTTTAAAATAAATTAAACCAAAAATACCTTAGATATAAAAAAAAGGCACAGATATTAGTGATGAAAACATGAAAATTGATTGTCAACTTCAGATTGCTAGAAAATAGGTACAATAATAAAAATACAATTATGAAACCCAATAATTTTTTTCTGCATTTTATGTTACGTGAATTTATTATTAATCACAATTATTTTTTATTACATTACAATATATATTATCTGACTGGCTGATGACTCATTTATTACGTCACTTGCAAATAACATGAAAGAGAAAGACAAAACATACAATATTGTCACTTTGCCATACGTTAGAGAAGGACAGCAACATATTATTTCAACATGGCAGCCCCGTCATACTTGAACTGTCACATAGGTAGTGTAGTTGTACACTTTATTTTAAACGCAAGAAGGATTATAATCCTTTTAGAAACGTTCGCGGAAACAACGAAAATAGGATTGCCTACAATTCCACTGACGTCACGCGATCGAGACTTCTAAAATTACATGAGAGCCCAAAGGAAAATATTATTCGACATTTACCACTGCGTTTTACAGCAATTTATTAACAAAAGTTTTATATCTAGGGCTTTTTGAGACGTGCGTGTTTTATAAATTAAAGACAGTGTGGTGTTACGGCGCTTTGGTTTGAAAACACAAGATATACCATTAATTCGTGAGTATTAAATAAAATAAACGCTAATGCAGCTTAGTTTATCGATTTGTATTTACACGTGAAAAAAGTTAATTCTGAAAAATATATGCAATAATATATAGTCGAGTTAGCTTAGCGCCGTGGCTGTGTCATGCTAAATCTTATTTGGATTCGCTAAAAATAAGCTTAGTGTATTTCGGGTGTTTGGTGAATCCGCGATCTTGTAGTGACTAGGGTGAAAGTATTCAGACCCTCGGCCTTGAGACCGCTGGTGTCGGATTACAGTGTTCTGTTACAGTAGAAAGCACGCATTTTCTATTATTTTTTCTAGTAAAAAATGCCTCGGATCAATGACAGCCTCATGACCTTGACACACTCCCATAAAATAGTCATGGTGATTGGTAAACACCGCCGTTTTTCGCTGTACTAACATTATGGGTATATAAATCTGTCTATCTATTCTAGTTTATATTATAAAGAACTGAAGAGTTTGTTTGACTGAGATATTGTCACATATTATTGTCAAGAACTAATTAGTTCCAATTTAAACATTCCTTGTGTTGGATCATCAATTTATTGAAAGCTATAGGCCATATCATATGATGATAACCATTTCCTTAAATCTACTGACCTACAGGCAGATTTACCTCCAGGACCTAGAATGTAACTTATGTAAAATGTATGTAACATTAATATATACAACTAAGGAACAAGGTTTCTATTTTGAATAAGAAATAAGTATTATATTTGAAGTATGTGAAGAAATACTTACCACCCAGACAATTTTTTTTTATATTGAGATAAAGTGTAAGAAAATTATAATGTTATCCTTTCATTGCTTCAGTTTTCAATCATTTTTGTACAGTAAGAGTAAAACTATTTTTCTCATTTTTTTTAAATAATTAAACCTTGTTGTATTTAAGAATTATTATTATCTTTATAATAATGACTACTATTTATAGTGAAATATATTTTTTAGAACCTCTGAAAGTTAATATTAAGCACTACCCAGTGCAAGACCTGTACTAATTGTATTCTACAAACATAGTTTGAATTTAATGTCTGGCAAAAAATGCTAAAACTTTAATAATTACCTAAAGAAATTGATTTAAAGGCAACTGATTCTCAAAAGAGAATAACAATTTTGTTGCTTCATGATTTTAATATATTTTTAAAGATGTAGTATCAGCTAGACTAATGAATATTTTTTTTCCTTTCATTTCTCAGTCCTTGAAAGTTTTTGCTAAAATTTTTCTTCTAAAAATATATTATTTATTCAATCCTATTTCCTACATGTATAGACTAATAGTTTTTAACTATTATATGATATGAAGGACCTCTTATTGAGCTATATAAGACTATTTGCCAATTTTGTTCAAAAAGTGTTTTTTTTGTCAATCTGCTGAACCACAAATAATAACTGAACATAACATGACGGTGGAATAGATTGGAACTAAGGTCCCATATCTGAAGACTATGATTTAACCTTTAATAGAGTTGTCTGTATATCATGATATAATAATAAATAGATAATCAGTCAAAAATAAATAAATATCTTAACACTGTATACTGCAGATAACAGCGTAGGCCTAACCTAGTGCTAAAAGTCTCTGATTCCCACACTGAACTCAATTTTAGAGACTGCATCCTCATTGGTGGAAGTCAACATCGCTCTTTGTCTTCTTACCCGAGTGTGGACATAGAAAAGAATTAATTCTCAAAAGTGGGAGTCAAACCCACGTCCATCATGTTAACAGTCCGACCCTTTCACAAAGAATCGCCACAAGCTCAGATTACTTTTTAAATAAATGATTTGCTTATTATGAATGCTATATTTATATAAAACATTAACATATATGACGCTCTGTTGACTTTATGAGATAATTTTTCAATTATATAGTAAAGACTAGGGGCCCAGATGTGGCTTTACTCACTTAAACTTATTGTTTTATTTTATTTACAAAATGTTTGCATTACTTGTAGTTGGACAGAGATTAGATAATTGTTGTGGCGGAGCGGCACAAGCATATGACTGTAATGGGGCGGTAGTGGGTTCGATTCCCGACAGAAGAAATTAATTATTATGATATATTTTCATCTCCTCGTTCTGGAACTGGAAAAAACCACGGTGTTGGGCTCCGTAACTCGACACATTGAGAGTCGCCTCGGAAATTCGGCAAAAACTGAGAAACGGAGTATCTTAACACTAGGTTGTCTCTGCAGTGTTTCTACATGCGAGGTACAGCGTGAAACCGAAAAAAATATGCATTTGACAGCCGCAGTTTGACTGTATATGCGATAGTTGTGGATTTGGTGCTCTGTTAGGGGAATTATTGTCTAAGTTTCCTGCTGCGGTAAGCGAACTGCGATTGCAAATCTCAAAGTAGAAATTTATTCTTCCGAAATTGAAAATTTGCTTGCTTGCTTGAAAATATGCAATATTTCTGTTTTTCTTTGGGAAAATAATTAATTAAAATAACTAAATCAAAATCGGTTCATTAATTTTGGAGCTACGATGCCACAGACATACGCACATCGCCCCGTCAAAGTTCTATTACAACTGGTTGATGCACTTTTTATGATTCACTTTTGCATGCTGAGCTGTTTATGGACCGTTTTGTCATGTTTTTTCATTAATTCGCAAAATATTCATATAAATATGAAAATATGAATTTTAAATTAAATTCAGGTCCACGCTGTACTCTTATGTCGCATGTAGCAGGGTAAGCAGAGGGAGCCTAGTGTTAAGACACTCCGCTCCCCACTTTTCGCCGAATTCTAGCGACGGATTTGCGTGTTGACTCGACCCCAAAATGAAGAAATGAAAATATTATATATATATTTTTTTCATTTCCTTGAATTCTACTCGAAACCTACATCTGTCGCGCTTACAGTCAGACGCATGTGCCCCTGCGCCACGATTGGCTTCAAATAAATTATTTTTTAAAATTGATTAATTATATTAAACAATTATTTGAATCATACTATGATTAGAATAATATCATTTGGTACTCCACATGTAGTTGTTGTGGGTTCAATATCTTTGGTTTTCCTTGTTGTGGCGGGAGAAGTTGGAAAGAGAAAAGAGATATGTCTAAATTCAAAAACTTTTTTCTATTGGTATGTATGCTCTATAAAATCTACTTTTTACTTCTTACTTACTTACTTACTTTAAGAATTTTAGATGACTAGGGCATTCTTGTTTAGCTTTTGTCACAATATATTTAGAAATATCAAAATTTACAGTATGCCCAAATAAATGACATAATGCTTAAAATATGCTAGACATTGTTAACTACTCTATGAAAGAGATTATAATAATCTACGTAGTGCAGTACAGTAGAGAGTCGTGGTCAACCTGAAGTTACAATTTTTTTACTCTTACACTTTACTCGGTAAGAAAATTATTAAAAGTGAGAAAAATCATAAAATAAAATTTGCACAGCCATCTATAGCCAACTTCAGGGCTTCACATCTCGTCGACTGTATTGTAAACAAACAGACACACTAAAATCAAAACATTGTTGCAGGTAACATAAAAATGCAAAGAAAGCGCCCGTCCAGATTGAAAAGGAACTAAATTAAACCACAATGCCCGTCGTCTCCCCCTCCAGGTATACCCCGACCTCCTCCACACTGACCGGCTCCTATCGGTCCTCACTCACATCCTCCTCTAGCATTGACAAGCCATATTACAGAACTAGCAGTGGCACCTACGTCACATCCACACTACGTAGCAGTTATGGAGATAGAACTACCGAATATAGGTCCAGATATAGTGAAGTCGATGGCAAAAGAGAAAGGAAAACGTCTCTCGTAGAATATTCTAGAAGCTCACGAGCTCCAAGCGTAACGGACTCAGATAGCGGCATTTCAAGCCGCTACAGATCTGATAGAAGTGAATCTAGATCGCGCGATGTATCAACAACAAGGAGTGAAAGTTCTAGAACTTCAGATTTGAGAGGAAAAAGAAATGTAATTAGTACAGCCGCGTTGACGATGTCGCCAGCTGAGTTGTATAATAAATATTCTCCAGCAAACTATGTGCCATTAACGCAGAGGATACAACAACAAAGTCAGAACAACTACGGGGAAATATCCCGGTCTAAGTCAATATCTAACGACATAGGCAGACCGCCAGCGCCTGAATGCAGGTCCAGGAAGCCGAGGAACTCAGCCGCTACAATATCTGAGGTAAACATACACCTTTAAATAAATAAAGTAGGAGTAACGTCATCGTATTGAAGAAGAGTTTGCATTTATATGTTCTCAGAGTGACGGTACTCTTACTTTCTATTATTACAAATCACTTAAGTTGTCTATATTGGTTTTGTTTATCTGTGGAATTGTTATAGCCTGTAAATGGTTGGTCGTCGACATCTTTTCATTTCCATTTTTTTAAATCTTTACCCTAATAATTATATTTAGGATTGTATTTTATACTTTATTCATTTTAAACATATAGACAGACAAACGATCTGTATTTAATATTTCTTACATGATTTATGAATATAGCACGTGTGACCCTTCGGATTATTTAGCCTTCATTAGTTAATATTGTTAATTGGATTGTGTCACGTCTACATAAATATATATTTTTTATACCTATGTCTTATTTTATCCAAGATAATAATAGGTATGTAATATTATATGGAATTAAATAGGAGTTATTACATGAACATATTTTTCATTTAAAATAAATTGAACGATAATTGTACAGTTTAGCATCATAAAGACATTCTAAGCGCAAGAATATTCCCATGAGTCGTACAACGGATTATTTTATTTAGTATTGGTCTTTGCGTTGAAATCCATTGATAAAAATCTATTTTCTATTCAAATTTCATGCACATAATAGTCTCACAGGTAAACAAGGCCGTGTGCGCGTGTGTTGTGTGTTTATGTTCTTAACCATCGCACTAAGCGAGCATCAGAACCAGCTTCCGATAGAATCACGCGCCGCCCGAAAGGAGCCTGAGCCTGTACATAATTCAAAGTTAATGCTTTCTATCAAAAGTTAACCTAAACTTTACCGAGTTAGCGCTTGCTCCATAAAGTTGGTGCCAACTTCGTTTTGATTGATACCTTTCGCTCGGCCCCCTTAATAGCATCGTAGCAGCGATCAGTAAATGGTCAACGCATGTGCGGAGTTGTTAGAACTAACACACAATCACATCGCGCTATTTTCATAAAATATTTCATTATTGCTAAGTATTAATTTTACGACAACCAGAAACCTGAAGGCAGAAGATATAAGGAAAGCTCGCCGACACCATGCTACAGCAAGAGGAATTCAATGTCCAACGGCGTGAAAGACAGCAATGGTAATGAGGTGCCTTCCGTATCGGAAATACGGAAGCGGTTCGACCCAAAAATGACAGTGACTAAGCTACCTGCGAACGATTCGCGATATTCTTCTAAAACTGTAGAACAATATCTCAATCAGCTTAAGGATTGTGAGAATGGGAGCGTCGCCTATACTAAAATTAATTCTAAAGACGATCAACCCGTGCCAGTTCACTTACCATATGTAGAAAAGAATGGTCTAAGTCATAGATGGGAAGGATCCCCAAAATCTAGGTCTAATTCAAACTCAGATTTGACTCTTAGTAAGACTATATCCGAGCCTGTATCCTTAGCTAAGCCGTCTATAGATAAAAACAATTCAATGTCCGTCTCATTAACGGCAAAACTTCCATCCGAAAGATTAGCTAGCATTAAAAGTCAATTGGACCCTAATAATCCAATAGGTAAAATTTTAGAGAAATCAACTGTTATTCAAGTTGAAAATGGTGACGTAGATTATATAGATCGTAAGAAAATACGCAATAGTCCCGAAGTAAAAATTAAAGATTTAAAATCCGATATAGAGAAACAGACGAAAACACCAAAACACACGACAAATTTTGCTTCCTACATACAAATATCACAACCAATAGCATCTGGTGCTACTCCTAAACATAAATCTGAAACGAATGAGGATACTCTTAAGAATAAAGATGTTAAAAAGTCGATTAAATATATAGACTCGGAAGAAGATAGATTAATGCTCGAAAACGATATAGAATCTCCAAGTGGCACCGGTTTTGAAAACAAGACTTTCGAGCATGAGAACTTTTTAAAGAAGAGAACGGAAAAGAACGAGGATGAAGATGGTGTAAAATCAATGGAAACCAGTACAGAAAGTACCATCAGCGAGTCCACAGAAGATTCCAGTCCAGAAGCTCCATCTTCCAGAAGAAAGATTCTGGATATCAAAGATTATGAAAATATTAAATCGGTAAGTGATCATACTTTCTATTTTTGAAGGCACTGTATTAAAAAAATATTGCTTTTTAACGTTATTTCTGTTTTGGCAATAAACTATTTTAGGATTTTTTTCCATATAAAGTCAGATTCATTAAAGTCAGATTAAAGGGTAATAACTAAAAATCGAAAAAAAATTATATTTTATTTGAGATTTACTTTTTAAAAAAAATTCCGTATCACTTAACTAATCGTCAAAGACACGTATGTACATGTTGCTGCGTTTTTTTTTTTATTTTTAGAATCGTTTTGTATTTTTTACATGAAGTCTTTCTGAAAAATGCATTGACAACGTCACATTCTCAGATGTCTTGTTGTTTTCTGTTTACGTTTGTTATCAACTTATTTCTATGGGACACATTTTGACCATTTACTCAAAAACTACAATTACATTTATCACCAAACTACTCCGCTGGGATCACCCCGCCGTCTACAACGTTCCTGCAAAATTTTTGCGCTGTAGGTTTAACGATCTAGGAGGAGTTTAATCGCTCAGCTTAATTTAATGTGTATATATTGAGATTTTGTTATATAAACGTCAAACATTATCGCCAAAAAATTATATGTTCTTACTTATTGGGTAAATTTTGCATTTGCATTTGACTAGAAATTAGGTGTGATTTTTAGCTTCAATCCTTGATAGAAAGCGATCTGGGTAAATATAATACCAGCATAAGATGCATCTGAATAGACAGAAATGAGAGAATAAAGATATGGACACAGGACTAAGTCATCTTTGCTTACCTCGCCAATATAAGAAATGCGTAAACATAAAACACACAGATAAGATAAGGCTTATACAGTAGTTGAATTATAAATAGATATGGTTACAGATTAGATAAAAGAAAGTTTAATAAACTTAAAAGTGTGGCCTGGATCGAGGAATAACATTTGCCAATTCTTCAGCACAACATAATTATATGTATCCAAATATTTAAAAAGAAACAAGAGTTCGTTGGCATTTACAATGAGGTCGTCGTGTATTTGTGTGCGTGACTCATTTATATGTGTATGTGTATGTAAGTATGTAAAAGTGTGCGTGTCGTGAAATTTTTGTCTGTCATCCTCCTGTCTAATTATACATCTTGATGATTTTTGGAAGTTTATTTTTTGGGTCATTGTTGCCTAATGTTGTCTATAGTAATATTTAGATAGATTTTTATTCATTTAAATTTAATAAAACTATTCTTATATGAATTTATAATCAATTTATATTTTGCATCTGGATACCGTATTGGTTAAAAAATTTTAAAGTAAAAAAGTATTAAATAATTATCCCATGAAACTGTATATTTATTTTTTTATTTTAATTTCAAAATGAAACTCACAATAGAATCAATCCAAAGTTAATCCCTATACTAGAAAAATCGATGGCAATAATAAAAAATATACTATAATCATTATATTATAATTTTTTATTGTGTCATATACTTTTTCTAACAAAAAACGCATCGCTCAGACGGTCTTCATTCCTCATCTATAAATAGGACTGCGCCAAATGTAACGTCTAGAAATAAGTTGCGCGGGAAATGTCGGGAAGCTTCGCCACGTGGGAATTTGACGTTTGCGCTGCCATTTTGAAATTATGAAAGTGACATATTTTTTTTTTTTTATTTAATTAATTAATTTATTTTTTACATTTTAAGTACAT
>DWAO01002350.1:0-16200 GCA_018230605.1 Heliconius congener | reverse complement strand
ATATATATATATATATATATATATATATATATATATATATATATATATATAGCCTGTATATTTGTGCAATTTTATTTTAAATGTATTTTTTTTCAATATAGAAAACGCACAGTATGTTTTGGATAAAATTCTGCGTTGTCTAACAATTTTGAGCGTATAATATAATACGACGTTCTCCGTTGTGTATCTCTTTAGCGAAACAGACCTAATATTTTCAGTAGCGTCCATTTCTCTTTCCTTCCTTACCCTATATTTAACCTTCTTAAAGCTCAACCTAAGCCTTCTATTGTAGTAAATAAAGGTCCTCATACACAAGGTCACGTATAAAAGATAGCATAATGTCACCTGGATTTCACGATACGTAACGCGTCTTTCTGCCGTAGACACATTAGCATATCTATTTTTACACCAAAACCAAGCTCGAGCCACTAGCATTTTAATTTCAGCTCGTACGTCGACAATACAATAATTATTGTAGTTAAGTTAGTTTCTAACTAACATATATATTTTTTTCTATTTCAATTTATTTTCAATAATTTTATTTGAGAACACGATATCGAAAATATTTTATATAGAACCTAAGCGTAAGTCAAAGACGGTTCCATCTATAAATTCCAGTAGCACGTTTTTTATACAACCCAAGTGTAAACTTCTATCAGAACTGTGCCTCATATCATTAAATTACCATAGCTATATGGAAACAAACCCACAAAATTATTTTTAATAAATATTTTAGTAAATTTACCCCAATCTGAAAATAAAATAAAATATTTATTCCTTTCAATATTAAACATCGTAAGAATATTTTCATAAAAGTAACGACGAAAAATCTGTACTTCTTTTATCTATAACAAGTAATTTGTCAACGGTGTAAGCTGTTTCGTTATTTACTTTATTGTTTTCCAAAATAATATAGATCATCACAAAAACAGTGAAACAAATGATACATGCATACTTTCTTCTTTTTTTAATTTTTCGAATAAACCTGTCCGATTTAGTATTTTTCTATTTTCAAATATATTTTTTTGCTTCACTATTTACTCGACATACCTGTAGCAGGATAAACAGAGTTCACTCTATGCAAGTCTAGTGCTAAGACACTTCTTATTGTTTTTTGCTTTACCCGAATTAGATATATTGTTTATTGAGTGGTGGATGTGAGGCCGTACTTAGTCTTAACGTCAGGAAAATAAAAGAAATTAATTTCTCTGAATGAGATCGAACCCACAACCGTCGCTTTTGCAGTCAGAAGTATTCCTGCTTTGTTTAAAGATAAATTTTATTATTATTATATAATAATAAAATTTATCTAGATATAGTAAATAATGTAGATATATATGTAATTTATATCATTTGCAAGCGAAGGTGAATTTTTAATATGTAACTAATATTATTTACATCTCCCACACTTATTATAATATCTTTTTATTTTTGTGTCATATTGACTTGTATCACCATCACATTATGAAAATAACTTTTTATAATTAATCATTACATTTTTTTTTGACTCTTTAAGGAGTCATACCAATATGAGAGAAAGTTTTATATTAGGAACTATTAAAAACAATTACTATCCTTGGAATCCACTATCCTTGGAATTTTTGAGTAATTGCGGGTTGACTGGTCGAACTTATCATCAGGCTTTGCCTTGTTACCAGAGCGAGGAAATGAAAATATTAAATATTTAATTCCCCCGAGTGGGAATCGAAGTCACAGCTCTTATAGTTACAACTAGACGACTGCGCCACAGCGGCCACAAATAAATAAGTATCTATATTATAATCCATTTTTATATTTTTACTATAAAAAAATAAACACGTGACTGTGACGTTTTCACATTAACTTCACAGAATTAATATGATAAGTTTTATCCAAAGTCTGAGTCATGAAAGCTTTGGCAATGATTACTACTCATGTTTATCGGTGTCGGGATAACTCATCACGCGTATTTCTCCGTCTCCTGACGCATGCCAGCTATTTTAAGCGGGCCACTGCACCCGTTGTGTATTGGTCTTTGAGTCTTTTTTGGATACACATTTAAATACCACTTTCTGTTCTTCCTTTTTGACTTGCTGATGACAGTTTTGGAGCATTTATATTTAACTCCACTTTATTTTAGAAAATACATATTTATTGAATTAGTAATAAATATTCTTAAGATAATTGAATACTAACTGTAATAAGTATAAAGAGCAATAAAGCGATAAAATTTTACCATTAAAAGGACTTACTTTATAGTAAATTATTTATGCGATGAACCTGATTTCTCAAATCAAAGTCATTTAAACAATATTTCAAAGTCACTCACTGCTCGTGAGCATAATCTTGAACATATATCAGAGAATTAATAATTGCACTGATGTCACAATCAGGATAAATTATTATTTTTAATTAGTAATTGCGAGGGAATAAACATGGTATTTTGGCCAAGTCGCAGACGCATGGCTACATACCGAATACCGCCCACACAAAGCTACGGCCGTAACAAAACGACACCGCCCGCCCGTCAGTATACGCTCAGTCTTGGATAAAGTAACTCCTCTGACAAGAACCCAGAGTTTAATAAATTAAAAGTCTTGAAAGATAATAGTTTATATTGTCGTGAGTGTAGTAAAGGCTTAGACAGGTAAATCATTTGTTTTTTTTAAACACATCAATTATGCTTTGATAAATATTAATAAAGCGCACAATTTAATTGTAGCTAAATGTTTCTGTTAATTAAAAAATCTGACGTTCTTAGTCCAATTATTTGATTACCGATCCATTATGCTTAGATCGTGGTGTTACTTGAGAAAAATATACATTTATTTTCAATTCTTTTAAAAGTATTATCTTTTAAAATAACATTTATGTATTATTATATAAAATATACAATTATTATTTCTGTTTTATTTACTTTATCATCATCTCATAGCTATATCAGTATAACTTGTTATTAGTCATAAAAACTTATCTTTGAAGTTGATCTCTTTATATATTTATCTTTTCAAATTATTTTCTTTTTGTTTATTTTAAAAAAGTCTAGTCATAGATATAATAGAATTTACCATTAAATACTTATGAGGTCGCCATGCCATTAACTTTGCGAACAAAGCGAAATGGCATGCAAACACTGTGCGCCTGGCTATTCGCCAATCATTACAATCAATTTCTTTCGACTTCGAATTTCACATATTCACGTTGAACTAGTTTCATAAAAATATATTACTTCTTGAAATTTGTTTTAGGCGTAACTTTTCGTCTCAAGAATAAAATACTTGTTAAACATGTCTGAAAACAAAACATTAGAAGCAGGCCAGCTGGTGGTCAAAAAAACCATGGATGAGATAATGCAACAAAAACAAACGACAGAAAAGGTTACAATTCAAGCGAGACAAGAATTCCGTGAACATTATCAAGAGAGTTACGAAGAAGAATTTGAAGAAGAAACATTTATCGATCAATATGGCAACGCTACTACAAAAAGGGTGGAATCTAGCAGTGAGAGTAAGGAACACTCTAAAAGCGCAGACGTCAAAGTAAAAGCTACAGGTCTTAACGCAGAACAAGTTAAAGCCTTGACAGACTGCGCTAATGAAGCAGGACAATTGGCGCTGGACTCTAAATCTGCAAATTAAACAATGTAATAATTCTAATTATATATTTAAAATATTAATAATATTCTCTAAATAGTAAGCTAAACTAATATTGAGACTACCTTAATATTGTCATATTGTTGTTCGAGCTAAGCATTGACGGTTTGATTTTCTATATGTGTAGCATTTATATTATTTACTTATGTATTTATACATATAATTAAAATTAAGTTTAAATATTTTGTTGCAGGTGTCCTTGTGTGTACGTGAGGTGGTCAATAAGTGATAAAGACTGTGTCCAGTGTTCCATATAATATTTTATATCTTTGAAAGTTTAAATTGTAATTCATGCAATAAATTTAAAAATAAATAGAAAATGATTTTATAACTAGTGTTGTGTTTATTATTTTATAAAAGGTGTTAGTTACTATAAATAATATATATCGTTGATTAAAAAATGGAGGAAGAGGAGGACGAACGAAAGAGCAGGCGGCCTAAGCTCGCTGCATTTAGCTCCTTAAATGCTCGAGTTGTCCATGCCTCACTTGAAGAGGGTTTTATCCGACAGCAAGCCTCGTCAGAGTCAACTGACGTAAATACTTGTTCAAGTATTTCAACGGCCCAATATAGTGATAGAAGTTTCGTTTCAAAAGCGAGCACATTCTCTAGAAGTGGAACGTCGAGTTCTAGCCAGGAAGAATGTGAGGTTGCTCAAACAACAGTTTCTAGTGGTCAATATTTAGCAGCTACTCGTGTTGAGACAGCTCGTTCCATGGAGAGTCTTCGGCCTAGTAAGGACACGTCGCCGGCGCGCCCCGCAAGCTCATGTACGTCGGTCCGAGTACATCGTAGTTCATTTCTAACAGCAAGCGAACGAGATGTGAGAGAAACTAGGGGAGCGCCGGCGCGCAGAGCTTTATCTGGCGAGGACATGGGTAATTCAGCGGAGAAGAGGCGAGGTTTGTTTGCAAGCACAGAACGACGCGCTCTACAGCAACTGAGTTTACCACCGCCAGAACGTCGCTTAACAATTTTAAGCCCTCACAGTCCTATGGCATCTACTGAACTACAGTGGCCTATTCCATCCGGTATCCGGGGAAGACGGAAGAAAGGAATGGTTCTACCAAAACTAATTTTGCCTCGCAGTGACTCTGACGGCTCCGATGTGTTTTTTGAAAGGTGCTTTTAATTTATCTGTTATTTGCAACCTATTCTATATATATTTCTTGATAAGTATGGAAAAAAATAACAAATCCTTTGCATTAAGACCTTATGTTAAAAAAAAAAAGGATAACATGCACTTAGCACAGCTCAGCGGTTAAAAATATTTCTAGAATTTGAATACTATTTTAAAAAGGGAGTACATTGTTGATTGAAATCGCATATCTTTTTTGTAGTTTTATATAGTAAAGACCTGGAACTTTTCCAAGTGATTTCAGTGTAAATATACATGTCACAATACATGTATATGATCTATATACTGTTTCTGAATTAAAAATAACTTTTTCTCATTGTTACCTCGAAGAAAACGCGATACAAAAATAAATCTTGATTATTTTGCAGACTGATATTTGACTTACGCCTTCTTGTTTGCAGAAATTAACCTTTTCATTGCCAAATTAAATTAAATCTCTAGATTAAGTTAAGTAACTCGAGATAATCTACTGTTTTAATGATTACGAATATTTCACCAGATTCGATTGTTGAACTAATAATACATTTAAACTAAAATTCAGGTACTTAACATGAATTATACTCCTTGGCACAAAATAAATAATTTGGATACTTTTATTTATTTCTTCACGGAGTTCATATTAAAATGGTAAAATTGTGTATGTTTGTGTACGTTCATTATATAGAAACATTCTGATTGTCATTATACTTTATATTAAAATATATTAAATGACCATATTATAAATACAAAGTTATCAAATTCATGCAGGGAAGTTTTGTTTAATGTAAATGAACTTTCAATTTACTTTGAAAGGGGCGATGGAGTTAAGCTGGGCATACCACGCATTCTCCATCTGTCGCATATTAAACAAAGCGATATCGATTTGGCTAGTTTTCAAATGAATTTATTAATATAAATGAATGTATTTCAATAGCATCTAAAACTAAGTTGTAAAAAGATAGGACATTTAAGGTGTTATAAAGTATTTTATGTTGTTAAAAATAAATTTCAGGACAGACCATTGAACTTGGCACACATTTGCATCTCACTTCTTTATCGCTGATGTCAACAACCAAAGCATATATCATATTACTGAACTTGGCTCATTTTACATTAATGTTTTTGATGGGATCGATAATTACTTAAAATCAAAATATTTCTAATTCAATTAACGCATTACCAACACTTTTGAATCATTAATTTCTATAAATACGTCAGTGTCAGCCCTATAGGAAGCTATCATTGACTCAGAGGACAGTTCTGCTGTGAAGATGGGGTAAGGAACCCAACAGCTGTTTAACTTTCCGAGTCGAAAGACAATAAATAGTTTTTTATTTTGGTACGACGCGACGTTAACATTACAAATATTTACTTATTTTGTATAGATATGTGTATTAAGATAATGGTTTGTTTCATATCTCAATACAGTAGGATATATCCTACTCCCTAACCCTCTACCCTCGGGTATATTTATATCGCAACTTTATGAAGTTAGTATATAAATATATCTACAACAGATATGCACATTATACTTTTATTATTATTTTACAGCTTCACGCTGTATCCCGCAAACAGCAGGGTAGGCAGAGAAAACCTAATATTAACACGCTCCGTGCTGGACTTCCCGCCGAGTACTAGAGGCATTGTGTGTTGAGCGGCGGAACTCAACGCCACGCTTTTGCCTCGACACTAAAGCGAAGAAATAAAAATATAATAAATATTAATCAATTTAACAGTCACACCCGCTACAACTGACCTGGACTCAACTTACATTATTCTCGAACGAATTATCAATTTAAATGATAACGTATCTCTTTTATACGTACGTAATCGAATATCATAATACGCTATGATTCATATTTACTTAATAAAGTAAAGATGTATCTTGTAAGTTTTTTTAGTTCTAGTGTTCATTTAACGTGCGAGGAACATGTTTACAAATATTATCGTAAAAAATATTTTTTTTACGTTTTACTATATGTATATGATAACAAAATATACGTATACAGTGTATACAGTTGTCTACGTATTCCGTGTCAAGACAAACAAATATTGTAAAATGGAAAAGTTTCTTCGGTTAAAAACACTAATCTCGGGAACTACTGGTTTAAATTGAGAAAATATTTTTGCGTTGGATAATGCATGTATCGAGACAGACCAATAGGAGTGGAGTAATAAAAAATGCTGCAAAACTGAGGGAGCATCAGAGGTTACGCGCGTGCGCCGCATAAACGGTCAAACCCACGTTAAGATTATGTACTATACAATTGTTCTCCTTTGGAAGTCCGCGACACCATATTATACCTATTTCCTAAGTTAACTTTCCTTAACTCACTAAATATCATCTAATTAAATACTTACCTTGTGCGCTTTATTTAGATCAAAGTTATCTTTTACAGCATATCAATACAATGAATAAAAGGCCAGTAGCAGAGCAGGGGCACAAGCTTGTGTCTGTTAAGCACAAGTTGTGGATTCGATTCCCACTCGAGGAATGTAAATGTAAATACTAAAGTAACAATACTTTTTTACATACCTAACGTATACGTAACGTATTATTAAATAATATAATTTAAATCGAATTCGTTTAATAAATTATATATATATATATATATATATATATATATATATTTCTTTTCTATTTGTTTCTTTTACTTATAAAGAATATGATTATTTAATATAAGCAAAAACATTATACCTACGTAGAAACAGTCCTCTATTTTCGATTCGGCTTTACGTTAGTTTTCTAGATCGCCTACAAACTTTGATATTTGTTAGCACGAAATTGTGTTTCGTGAAGCAATAATAAATAGAGGCCGTCGTGGCGCAGCGGTTGAATAAAATTATTTTTTCTCGCTCTGGAAACAAATTAAAGCGCAGCGTTGAACTCCGCCACTCAACACGTGACTTGAAAATTTGACCGGAAAATAGGGAACGGAGATTCGTAACACGAGATTGCCTCTGAATACTCTGCTGAATGGGAAATACAGTAAGAAAGAAAAAAATATATAATTTAAATCTTCTTTATAAGCAACTGAATGGTAACTATTTTGTTTAAGTGTTCATTATGTTACATTTTAATTCACTTTTATGTAAGACCATTTGCATTTATTTAATACTTTTGTGCGGTCACGTCTTGTGTGAACAGTTGTACGTATAGACAATAGTGAAACATATAAAGGAAAACAGAAGTATCTATTTCTTGCGATGTTGTAACATGACGATCGCAAGTCATTATTTTTATTAACCTAACAATGGATTTCAGAAAGTATTTGCGTTTTATCTCCGTCGTAGTGTTTTAAACTAAAAATATGTGGTGTATTGGCTTTTAGTAAATATAAACGAAATAAGGTAAATGTAACACCATCACTTTTTCTTTTCTAAATCTAAATATAAAAAACTCTTTTGTTACTGAGTGACGCACAGACAAAATATTGACGAGATGGCGTAGTGTCGAAAAGTGAGATTTATCATAAAGTTACCTTGGAAAGTAAAAGACAACACGGGATTTCCCAAAATTACAACGATAACGGGAAGAAGCAAAATTTTACGGTATACGTCAAAAAGCTCAAATGAGGGCGTAGAGTTAACATAATTGTGAAAAAAATCAATTATTATATTATATAACAATTGAATTTTAATCTCCTGGGAAATCAAGAAACGTGTTACTAAATTGCTTTGGAATAATCTAATCAACGATTTTAACATATTTTCTAGTCATGACTAGTCAAGGCTTTCAAGTAGAAACAATTCAAAATTAATATTATATAAATATAAACTAAAAAAATATATTCTACTCACTTGAATAATTAACGTAATAAGTTTTTTTTGCTTTATTTCATCACCTGAAAATTTCCCACATGAAAAGAAAAAAAACCGTTCATAATTTTATGATGGCATTTTATAACACTCTTATTGTTATCTTTACGAGCACAATATAATGTAATATGCGTACCGAATAAAATCAACATGGTCAAATGTGGTTCACTGAAGTTCTAACGAAAAATATAACGATAAATAAGCATAATAACATGACAAAAGTCGTTTTTATTTAATTTATTATTTAATTGATTTTCTTAGCATCAGATTAATATAAAATATTTCACTATAAAATGAATAGCTTTGTATTTTTATTAGTAAGGCCAGTCATGACGCAGGGGCACAAAGTGTGAAAAACGCGACAGGTTGTAGGTTCAATTACCGCTCGAGGAAATTAAAGATTTAAAGCGTGTGATTGAGTTCAACATGCAATGCCTATGGAATTCGACGTTAAAGGGGGTTCAGAGTGTGTTAACGCTAGAGTGTGTTAACGCTTCCCTCTGCGTACGCTGCTGGATGCAGAATACAGCGTGACGCTAAAAAAATATTATTATTGTTCTGTTTATTATAATTTTTTTAAATAAAAACAAATATAAGTAACCGAAAATTTCGAAAACAAGCAAATATTTTATTGACATATGAAAATAGAATATATTTCAGAAAAATAGTTATGAAATTTAGAATGATAAATACGTAAGTAAGTCAAGAAAAATATCAAAATACACCTGTTAGTTTATTGGAGTCTAACGCTAATAAAGGTAGTTCGTTTGATTCCTGTCCAAATCACGATATTGTGCGAAGAATGTTAGTGTTTTCTGTATTCAAATCTATTTATGTAATTCGTTGTCATCAATTATCTGACCACTTTATTTACAGACCATATCTAAGGAGTTAACAAGGTATACATTATGTAAATACAATCATATACAATATGTAGTTCCTAATCTAACCACTTCTGTGTGTTCTAGAATATAACTGGTCTTAATATAAACTTTTTATAGTATTCTTGAGCATATATTGCTTTATAGAGAAGTAAAATTTTCCTATCATGAATACTAATCCAGCTTGAGATTAGATTATTTCTTGTCTTTGCTTGACTCAGTTAATTCTTATTAGATTCAGCGTGTACAGTAAATTTCGTTAACTTCTAGTATTTAATTTTGATCATAGAAAACATATCGACTAGAATACCTTATGTAACTATTGTTTCCAGTAGCTCGTGATTGTTTACTGTTTACTTGTTATGTACTTTTTTAGGGTTCCGTACCTTTTAAGGCAAAAAGGAAACTTTATAAGATTATTTTGTTGTCTATTGGTCTATGTATCAAGAGCCTTTAGCTCAGAAACACTTGGGGATATCGAGTTAAAGTTCAAAACATATATATGCTCAGATCTACAGCCTCATGATTTTCTGAACAGAAAGTATTTCTACATTTGCTTAAAAAAAAGATATGTTCAACACTAAAAAGGGAATCTAAATTATTAGGGTACTTCCGGTTGACTTAGAATTATGAAATTTGGCAGCTATCATCTACAGGTAGGTAGCACTAGTCCAGGAAAAAAATCGGAAAACTATACATTTGTGGCTAAATCCTTATTCTAATCCTAATAGCCTTAAAAGTGAAATATCAAGTGAAATATCAGATGAAAGGGCTCTGGCTAAGCTAGGCTTGAATTGCAGAAAAAGCTCGAGACCTCCAATGTTCATACGGAACCTTCAGCGGGATAGCCCGACTCAAGCTTGTTCCTTTTTTTAAGCTTCACATTGTATCCCGTACATAACAGGGTAGGCAGCGGGAATCTTAGAACCATTGTACTAAGACACTCAATTCCCTTTAAGACATTTTCATTTCCCATTTTCTTTAAAATTTTGATAGCATTAACTGCTGAGCGGCGAAACTCAACGCCGCGCTTTCTCAACTTGAAATCAACCTGTCGTGCTTACAGTAGCAGTGTTATGCTCCTGCGTAATAAGCATGACTTTATTATTATCCATTAAATTTATGTTTTATAATATTTAATTATTCATTAAACACTTACAAGTATAAATATATGTTGAGACGCTTATGCCTAAAACCTCATTTTCAAATACCCCTCTTAAATGAATTAATCGAATGTAACTAAAAAGCACATATTCATTCAGTAAACTAATATTATATATAATAGGTCACCGCAAGGTAATTAAATATTTAACCTACCAACTACCAGTATGTAAAATCTCCGTACAACGGTGATACGGCGAGCTTTGTACTTTAAAACGCTCCGGGGTATACTGTTCGTTCAATTTGAAGATCATTTTGGTACCGATTTTATAATTTTAATAGGATAATATAAATATCGTTTTCAAATAAATCAGTTTTACGCTGTATTCCGCACACAGCATGGTAGGCTGAGGGAACCTAGTGTTAAGACACTCCGTTCCCCACTTTCCGCCAAGTTCTAGAGGCATTGCGTGTTGAGTGACGGAACGCAAAAGCGAAGCAATGAAAATATAAATGTAATTAAATATTTCATCTCCTCGAGTGGGGGTCAAACCCACATCCAATCGGCTTTGCCTTGACACCAGAGCAAATATATGAAAATATTAAATATAATAATACATTAATTTAATAATTTCTTCGAGTGGGAATTGAGCCCACAACCTGTCACGTTTACAGTCACTTTGTGCCCTTTTGCCATGACTGGCCTCTTTTATGTTTATTTTTAGATTAAATTACACACATTATAGAATCATTGAAACGACAAATTTTTCATTTTTCTTTCTCGGCTCTGGCTTCGTGTTACACTTGGGTTCGCGTTTCTAACAACTTCAAAGGGTAAATTGTAATCATTCCATCTTATAACGTTTTACTATATCTTTTATAAATAGATATGACGGATAGGGAGAAATAAGAAAAGAAAAGCTTATAAGTAAAACAATGAATGACAAGAATTTTTATATGAAAAACAGATAATTCTATCCATAACATTCAAATTAAAATTTATAATAACAACTTATATATACATATATATTTTTATCTAGAAGTATATAATATATTATTTACTAGCTTACTAGCTACTTAGCTACTAGTTCTGAAGTCGGTGTTGTTAGATCACACGAGAAATTCTATTACGTTTGAATATGAACTTTACTTCAATTAATTAAACTGCCTCAAGTTGTTCTGCAACACTCCGCCACTTTCCGGTTGCACCCGAGCTTACTATAGAAAACTATGTTTTGTGTCTGAAGGTATCTTTGTATATTATGTTATAGATATGTAAATATATTTATATAATCTAATTAGCGCGGTTAGACGGCGGCTATAAGCGGCGGCGGCGACTATAAGCGTGATGATTGTAGGTTCGATTTCTTTCGTTCGTGAGAAAATAATTGTTTTCATTTCCCCTTTCTTGTAAGTTACAGTGCTGCATTGAATAGTTCTGCCAATTCATAATCAAAACAAAATTAATAAATAAAACATATAGGTTAATAACACTGAAATCGCGCAACGACTTACATTATTGTGTATTGAGTAAACATACATACGTAAACAACATACATACGAACAAACATGCAATACATACTAGCATTCACACTCTCCTGAGCCGGTGGTAATTTTATTGTGTGTTTTATTTTTAATGCATGTTAAGGATAAGATCAAAAGTATTTTCGTTAGGTTAAAGCCATCTCAGCATATAAACATAAGATATAACTTTTAGAAAATGCTGAATTCTGAAACGCCCTCCTAAGATTATTACGAGTCTGACTGCACAAACAAAAAAAGTTTGTCGGCTTTAATCTACCACACAACACTCAAAGTCACTAAATGCGCGAAAAGTGAACAACAAAGGAATCACTGCAAACATGCATTAGAAATACTATACACCATACTATATACCAAGCTATAATTATTTAGCTTCAAGATGTATCCCGCACACAGCAGGGTAGCCAGAGGGAAATTTATTAAGACACTCCGTTTCCCATGTTCCGCCGAATTCTAGAGGCATTACGTGTCGAGTAGCGGGACTCAATGCTGCACTTTACCTCTACACCACAGCGAAGAAATGGAAAAAATGATTTAAATAAATATTTAATTTCCTCGAGTGGGGATCGAACCCACAACCAGTTACCGCTCACTTTTCCTTTTTTTTCCACTAAAACTAACAAATCAAATATAATATATTTCAGAGAACATTTTTAAATTGAAAACTCAATTAAAGATCATAGCGTAAAAAGAAATTTTAATAGATTTCTGAATAATATAAATGTCTTAAAGGGGTAGAAAAATCATTTTTTATAAAATTTTAGTAAAACTTGGAGTAACAAGCTGATATCGCGCGACTCAAGGTCTAATTCAATTATGAAGCTCTCACAGAACTTTCGAAAACCTCGACGCTTAATAATTAATTAAGATTATAGGTTTTTGTTATTTTTAAGTACGATTATAGAAAAAAAATGGTAAAAGTGTAATTTTATGTAAATGTCCTTTTTTTCAGGTAAGTTACAGTGTAATTGAGATGAAACATGAAATGCTCTGCGAATTAAGTAAGTACAGCTTTACCTCAGAAAAGATATGTGAGTATAAGATAATATAAAATTATAAAATATATTTTATAAGAAAAAAAAAACAATAATTCATAATTTTTTACCATTATAAAAGTAATAACTACATAAAATAATTTTCCCATACATGAAAAATATATCTTTAACCATTAGGCACGATGTTAATAATCAATCCAATTCAATCAAGTTTGATCGAACAATTAATAATCAAAATAATATCATAATGAAATCTTTGTAATTTTTTTTAAATTAAAAATAGTAAAGTGAAGAGGCCAACAATGGGTTGAATACCCACTTGAGAAAATTAAATAATTAATATTTTCATTTCCTCGCTCTGGAAATGAGGCAAAGTGCGGCGTTGAGTTCCGCTACTCAACAAGTACTGCTTCCAGTACTCGGTGGAAAACATTCAGTGTCTTTATAGGAACGGAGTGTGTTAGACAGTGGTTTCTTAAGTTTTTTTACTTATTATAATTAATTAAAAAAAAAAAATTAGCATTTTATATAAATACTATTTATAAATAGCCTCCTAATGCGCTTACGTTTTGTACATTTATAAAATAATTATAAAAATACACATTTATAGTTAATGTAAAAGTCTATATTATGATAATTTTAAAATTTCTTTACACGTACCTGCTTCATAATCTTATTACAATTTTATAATATAACCGGCTCTGGTGAATGTTTGACATAATCTACTGTTTTCAACTTTGTTATTTATATATTTTTGTGTTACTTTATGTTTCTATTTTACACAAAACAGTATAAGAGGATTATATTAAATACTTTTCACATCTCAATTTGTTATTTATAAGGTAGAACACTTTTGAAAAAATTTGAAAAGTTGCAAAATTTTTAGGAAATCTTAACATGATTTTTTAAATAACTGTATAAATTTTATGACGAACTTACAATAAAAATAATGTACTCTCATCATAAAATTTATACAGCCTTTACTTCGTTGTAACATACTCATTTAAAGGTAAAATCGAATACGTCCATATACTACAAGCTCGATTACTAGTCCAATATTTTATTGGAAATATTTTATACTTTAATTTTATTTTGCTATCATTATTTATGAGTAATGATAAAGACGTTATGACGTATTTCTAAAAAATAAACACTGCCAATTCACGATATCTTTTTAAATCGAATTTGTCTAAAGTAAATGATTTAACCCTAATACAGTATTTCAAGTTGAATTTTTACTTGACATTTGTCAAAAGAACATTAAGATATTGGTTTCATTCATACAGCAGTGAAATTATAATGTTAATAAATTTTAAAATTAGTAGAATATAAAATCTATATATACTTTGATCAATGAACTAATTATATATTTTTTAATATAAATAATTATCAAATTTAAATAAACAAAACAATAAATAATATTTTAATAATAGCTAGTATTTAGCATATAGATATATAAAATATATAAATTTTGTATTAATGTATGGATATTGTCTAAAAAATTATAATGTTATAAGACCATGAAAGTAATTTAGATGAGAAAATAAATGATCGTATAGTAAAGCGCGCGAAGTCACTGATAAAAAAAAATAATCAGCTTCACGCTGTATTCCGCACATAGCAGAGTAGGTAGGGAGTACCTAAGTATTAAGACACTCTGTTTCCACTTTCCGCAGAGTTCTGGAGGCATTGCGTATTAAGTGGCGAAACTCAACGCCGCGCACAGACACCAGAGCAAAGAAATGAAAATATAATTTACATTTATTTTTTTAATTAATTTAATATTTTCGACTGGTTGTGGGTTCGATCCCACTCGAGGGAATTACGTTTATTTAACAAATAAGAAATAGCGAAATAAATGTATTTTCATTTCTTCGCTATTTGCTACTTCATTTCTTAAATAAATGTATCTTACAGTCACACTTTGTGCCCCTGCGCCACGACTGGCCTCACAAGCCACTAGTTGCTAATATAAATTAGAAAGGCACACATTCACAGTTCCACATATAAATACATATACGTATACTATACAAGTACAAACAAAAGGTAAATTTAACGTGTAACATGACAAGAGATACTGTAATCCTGTAGATAATATATTCGCTTCTCTGCGTTTCACGATAGTCTTTCATGCAATCTTAATGCATCTGTGCATGTCTGAAATTGATATAGTAGAAGTAAATGTAAAACGAAACGAATCCTTCTTAATCCTTGTAAATTAATATTAAATTACGATGTTAGAACCAATTGTTAAATAAATTAATAATATAATTTTTCTCGAATAATAATACAATTTTTCTAAACTAAAACTGTAAGTGTAAAGTGGAAGGTCTAACAGAATGTTTACCTATAGAGGCTTAGATAATATAGTCGTATTCATGAAACCTCACCATCGGTGATTCTGGTTTTATCCTCGCACGACATAAGCTTCTATAAATAACAATCCTTTTTCATTGATTTTATGTAATACGAGTATAAGGCCTCTCCGAGGTTTTATTATATGTATGAATTTGATAAATTTGAAAAATAGATAAATATGCTTCAATCGTTTCAATTTTAAGTATTTCAATAAATGATTAATAAAATTTATCGGCAATTTCTCATATAATTAATTACTCAGTAAAAGTTATAGTTGATGCCAAAAATACATAAATGTAATATAGTTCACAATTTTACGGCGTTTATGTTCATAGATGCGCACAGATTTGTCTACTGTATGACACTTTTGTCTCCTTTGCGTTGAACTTTATATAAGCTTTTCTTACTAACTTTATATAAGCGTTTATGCTGAATTCTAAGAAGCTTATCAATTTCCACTGTCGTATAATAGGCTATTAGCTTTCATTCTGAAACAAAATAAAAAGATTAATAAACTCTATTCGTTTTTACAACTTAAATTGATAACTTTATAGTTTTAGGAGAGAAAAATACTTTTAGTATAAATAGAAGAAAATGTTTAATTTGTTTATACGAAACTAAACAACTTATGTACTCGACAATCTGAGGTTCTATTTGGGATAATAACAAAACGCTCATCTGATAATAAATATTATAAATGAAAACTATTTTTACCGGATTAATCGCGTATATTTTGTATTTTATACATTTTTGGG
>DWAO01002349.1:0-16202 GCA_018230605.1 Heliconius congener | reverse complement strand
CCTCTGCCTACCCTGCGGTGTGCGGGATACAGCGTGAAGCTGATTTTTTTTATTTTAAACTGTTGAGGTATCCTGATTAATTTCTTTATTTTAAACCCATACCGGGTTTAAAATATTTTACCCTATATGCTTATTTCATGTATTTAAAGTTTAGAAGCGTAACATGAAAAGTTCTTGTTACGACGGCAAAGTTAATAGTTATAGCCGCGGGGACGAGGGGGGTTCAGGCCTAAGGGACCTAAAGCCGACCCTGTGTAGGTTCGATTCCCCCTCGGGGCCATCGATTACTTTTATTACCTCACTCTAATAAGATGATGAGCAGCGTTAAGCTTCGGCACATAACACGCAGTAGTTAGAGTAATTCGAATTCGAGAGAATTCGAATTACTCAAACTACTCAACTGGGTTCTTGCTGCCTCTACGTTATGCGGAAAAAACGTGAAGCGTGAAGTATATTATACCTATATTTAAAATGCTTGAATATATCAGTATACAGTAGTTCAAATTAAAAAAAAATTTAGCTATTATATTTAGATATAGTGATCTATATCTATCATATAGCAGAGTATGCAGAGGGAACCTAAGAACCTGGTATTAAGACATTTCGTTCCCATCAAAACACTTCCGTCAACCACCTTCCGGTGAGTGGCGGAACTCAACGCTGTACTTCGCTTCGTTACCAGTATACTATATAGTAGCTTAATGCTTTTTTTCGCATAGCAAGGTCTTTCAGAGCGGGTACATGTTTCTCTAAAGTATTTTACAAGCACGTAAAAAAACTATTTCAAAAAATGCTAGTACTGTTTTATAAAAAATATGCGTAAAATACAATAAATAAAACAAAAAACGTGGTTTAAAGTATCGGTTTTATTTCAGAATGTTTTTATATGTAAAACATAATACTAATAACATAGTCGAGGATCCGGTAGCGAAAATTCATTTCTTTGAGTTAAAAACAATATAAAGTAAAAAAAAGCCGGTTTCACGCTCCATCTCGAAGGTAGCAGGATAGGCAGGGAACTTAGATCAAAGACACTCTGCTTGCTTTTTCTCTACCAGATCTATAACTACTAAAGTGCAACCATAAACAGTTAGAATAAAAACATATATATGAGAACATTGACGTACATGTAAAAAATATACGTTAATTCTGTTGAATTTTGACTTAGTACAGCCAAGCCACTGATGCCACAGACGGAAACGGTAACGGTTCCTAAGGATTTTATATTATCAATTACAAATAAGCATTAAAAATCGAAGCAGATTACCATTTAACTGAGATTTTTTTTAAATATCCACCCCCGAGTTCGCGTCGACCTCAGACGTGTGAGAGTACATGTTTAATGCGTCACTGCACATTACGTCAGTGGTAATCATCCATAATTTTTACCACACAATTTTATATATAAAGAAAATGAAAACTCTTTATATATTCTGTAAAATTAAACAATCATTCATACATATACAAAAATTAAGATAAATGCTTTGATTTTTTATTATCTGTCAAACAAAGAGAGCAAGCAATAAATGTCAAAGAAATTCACGCTAAATATAGGAACATACAAAAATGTTTCAAAATTTATTACATTTATCTAAAATATTCATTTATGTATATTGAATATATTTTAAATAATGAAAAAAATCCTGATTGTTTAAATTATCAGTGTAGCTTTTGAAAAACAAAAACAAAAAGTTTTTTTAGGAACCGCTACTTTTTTCAGGACATAGATCACAAAAAAACGGCTAAGTATACATAGATAAAAAAGATGAATTAACATAAATAATTAAGAAAACTCATTTTTTAATAACATATTGTATTGCAAAAGCTCCACAGTTTAACAGTAAATTGTTTAATAATCATCGATATCGTATAGATTGTCGATCTCTTCGTCGTCCAACTGCATCGACTGGAAGTCCACTTTGTAACGCAAGAGACCTGTAATATACAGATTATATATAAGAAAAATATAAATAAATTACCTATAAAACGTAGATAAAATGTAAAAAATCAAGAAAAAAACTATATAAACGATGTCAAAAACTCGGATTTTGAATCATAAAAAAACTACTCGTTCTTACAACAAAATGAATGTTCAAGTTAAATAGTAGAAAATAAATAAAAATAATGTAATCTACAAACAACTAACAAAATTATACAAAAAAAAAACATCTATTTTTCATTCCAAAATCAACCATAATCAATACAAGGACATGCTTCACATTAATAGAAAAAGGTAAAAATAATAAATTAATAAAAACATGATAAATTCGTATATTTTTTTCTTTAATAACAATTAAATTGTTGGATAGTTGGTCTTTCATCAAATTGTAGAAAAATGAAAAGAAAATATTATAATCAGTTAATTCTGAAATCTAGACAAAATCTAATTTTGTGTTTAATCTGTTAAAAAAACAATATGCAAAATATTTAGAAACGTATATAAATTTTAGCGTCGCAGACCTCCAAAGTCACGACTTTTGGTAGCTCTTTTCTTGAAAAATAAAAAGGCGCGGGATCAAATTTATAATATGTGGAACATATTAAAAAAATGTTGTAGGTTTCTCTTAAAATGTGTAAATAAACAGTAGTGTAGTTTCGTCTATAAATTCAGCTGGTGATAAAATAGAATTTAAAAAGAACTTAAAAATAAATATTCTAAAACTCCTAACGTTTGTGCAACACAAACTGATACAAACTCATTCCGTATTCCGAAAAAAGGAACGGCGTCCAACTGGCAGATAAAAAAAATAATTACACGTCAAAATCGGTGCACTAATGTCATGTAATATTACAAAATACTGGCAACAAAAAAACGCTCAAAAACAAAACAAAAATTTAAACAATTTAAAGAAAATTGTTTAAATTTAAAATGGATACCTAATGGTTGTTAACATATGGTTGAGTTGTTATTAAAGGTATTATCTGATTAACATCTATGTAGTAATCTGTGAATTTCTTTTTCATTAAATGTAAATAATGTGGACTTTTTACAACAACTAAATTGTGGCCGTCGTGGCGCAGCGGCACGCGATCGACTGTAAATACGAGAGTTTTGGATTCGATTTCCACCAGGGAGAATGAAAGATTGAATATTTTAATTTCCTCGCTCTAGAAACGAAGAAAAGCGCGGTAAGTGTTAAACGGAGAAATTTTCTAGGTTTCCTCTGCCTCTGATATAAGTTGCAAGTAGTATACAGTGTGTAGATGGATGAAAAAAAACTGACAAGCGCGAGTTGCCAAATTTTGCCTTGCTTTAAGGCTATTATATTTTAGGATTCAATCACAAATATATAATTTTGAGGATTTTTTGACTTGATCTAGTACTAGCTATAGATGCTAGCTGCCAAATTTCATGATTCTGGATCAAGCGGAATTATCCTGATTGTCTTCATAGTGACAAAATACGCGTTTTTTGCGGTATAAACGGCTATATCTTTATTTAACATAAAGAACATAAGTTCCTGAAATAAAGAGTCTTGGCAGATCGACAGACGGACAACAAGGTGATCTTTTAAGGGTTCCTTTTTTCCTAAAAAGATACGCGACCCTAAAAAAAAAAGAAAATTGAGGGCGTCGTATCGCATTCTCACTGTGTACGCAATGGCTGTGGGTTTGACTCTCGCTAAAGGGTAATAATACTTTTAGCTTTAGTAATACTTTTAGTTTGAGTTATTTTCATATACCCCGTCCTTGCAAGACAAAGCGCTGCGTTGTGTGTGCCATTTAACACGCAATGTCTCAATTTCATTAGAATGGAAAACCGAAGAGTCCTAACACTAGGTTCTCTCCTCCTACGCCGCTACGCAGCAAAGTATCTCAAATATGTATTTTGCTAATTAATAAGAAATTAACAAACAGTAAAACTTTTTGATTAAAATATATCCGAATATATATTTGTTTTTAAAATTATTATTTTATACAAAAAAAAATATTTTTTTAAGCAAATACAGAATTGCTTTCTTTTTTATTTGCCATATCAGTAAATAGCATAAAATCTCAATTTTTTATCTAAACGGCCAAAGAAAAAACACAATTAATAAATTGATATGATAAAATAAAAAAGGCCAAAATTCAAAACTAAAGTCCAACGGGCTTCAAGAAACCAAGTAAATATTCGTAAAAATAATACAAAGATAAAAAATCACGATAAAGAAAGCTGTTTAAACGAATTCACAACAAATGTTCAAAAAGAAAAGGAAAATAAAAACTTGATAACATTATTGTTATTATCAATGTTTACGTTGCGTATGCGCATGTTCTTTTTTAATAAAAAAATATACAAAATAATACAACAGCTCTACAACATCGAACACGTGTCAAAAAATTACATTAAAATAAAAAAAAAACTTAACTACCACAGACGCAAAAAACACAACACAATAACATGTTAACATCAAACATCAATTTTTAAAAACCTAAAAAAGCCTAAAGCACAAAACTAAAGGACCATGCACAAGCTAAATAGTTATTACCTCGACCTCCTGGATTGCTTGGAAGAAAATGAGTTAACGGCGAAAAACATGTATTTATTGTTAATATTTAGTTAGTAATCAAATGACAGTAGACAGAAGAAAGGGCGGCGTTGAGTCACGCAGTCCAACAAGCAATATAATATGTAAATTAATTTAGTTTTTTACTCCAATCGTTATCCAATTTTTTAAATTATATTGAACGTGCTAAATATAAATGTAATGCAAAATGTAAAAATGATAATATAAATTTGTACGATCAAATATATGGATCGATTATAATACGGTTACTCTTATCTACTCCGAAATGGATGGGCGTGCAAATGTTTTTACTTGTAAACGAGACTTTATAAACACTTTGATAAGGGAATCTTGAAAAAATGTTGTAATTGCCTGAATAAAGGCTGTTCTGGCGCAGCGACACAGCGTCTGACCGCAAACGCGATGGTTGTGGATTCGAGTCCCACTAAGGAGAACCGATTATTTTCATGTCCTCGGTCTGGTACAAAGACAAGTCGCGGGGTTGAGTTCCGCCGCTAAACGGTCAACACACAAAGCGCTGCGTTGTGGGGGTGTGGGGAACGTGTGACAGTAAGTTCCCTATGTCTACTCTGCTATGTGCGGGATACAGTGTGAAGCTAAACAAAGATACCTCATCATAACATTGCACTCTTAGACCAAACAAGTTCACTTAAAAATTCTTAAATTTTGGTTTTCGTGTTAACCTCAACCAAGAAAGACTATTCTAACATTTTCATATTTAGAAATTTAAGTATCCTTTACTAGATTCAACTGTTTAGGCTGTACGTTGATCTTATTGTCAGTCTATCAGCGTTAAGTTATATATACTATAAAGATGGCATGACTAGACATCGCCCGCTACTTTGCTTGCGTTGACATTTAAAAAGTTAAATTGAGTTGAGTGTTATCCGTCCCCGCAGGAAATATGTAAAATCGTCGCTTAGTACTCCACAATACTCTCTTCTCTAATTTACCCATATTCCAAATTTCAACCTTCTAATTCCATTACTTTCGTCTGTCGGTTGTCTGTCAGTCACTCGGTAGCAGAAGAGAACTTTTTATTTTAAAATGGCTAATTAAAAAAACACAAGACACCGTTGCAAACACTTTTATATTATATATATAAATCAGAAAAGCATACACTTCCAATTCATATATTGACTAACCGTTAGTTTAAAATCAATAATTCGTTAAATCATTACATTGTATTAATTAAAATATCATTATAATTCGACACCTAATTTTTTTAAAGTAAAAAATCAAAATAATTGCACCCATAAAAGATATACTAAATATGTAGTGTTTTAGTGTTACCATACTGAAAAACTAAATAAATATATTATAATGTAAATTGTACATCATTTTAATATTTTTTTCTCTCTTAGCAACACTATGTATGCTTCTCTTTTTACGTGTTAGGAACATCCATCTGGAACTGTAGGCAAATGCTATAAATTGGACTGCGCAATCATTTTATCGTAATAAAAAAGATTCTTACTAAGAAATTATTCTCATATTTTAAATTAATTTTCCAAGAAAAAAAATGCTGAATTAGATATTCAGTTTTTTTTTTGTAAAACTTCTAGTGAACAATGCGCAGTCCATCCTAGTCATAGACATTAAACGACAAACGTAAGTTACATTTATACAAAAAATTTTTAGTCATTGGTTACTTTTCCTTAAATTAATAATTACAAATATTTATATTTGACCATTTTTGTTTCTGCTGTAAACTGGCGAATAAATAAGTAGCTGTAAATATCTAAGGCACGACAGTCGCAACCATTCAAAAATCAGGTACAGTTCAAATGTGCATATAAATGTTCATAAGTGATATGTATGTATATGCAATTGTGTAAAACAACAATGACGTGACACGTTTACGCAATTACGTCAGCTGCCGTCAGACTTTGTCAGCTTGATTGACCAAAGCTACAATTTTTTATCAGAATTCGTCACGTTAAGGATATAGAGCTGAAAAGTTTGTTTGGTTGAACATGCTAATCTCAGGAAATACAGTTTCTAATTTGTTTATTATATAATTATTATTTTTGTGTTTGACAGTCAATTTAAGGAGGAAGACTATATTATTATACTTATCATGCGTCACACACAACTCCACGCCACCATCTTATTTAAAACCCCCAAATGGCAAAATATGTATTTTGTACCCATATAAGACTTTATATTTAACTGTGGATAGTTAAAAACCTAAGTGAGATGATAAGAAGTAAATACTATAATGTCGGCGATATTCCATTATTATTAATTTCTGTATTCGTACAATTAAAATTTCTTCAGTTCTTGGATTTTTTTGTTTTAGCAGTCAACAAATCGAGTCTACTTTGGTTTTTAATCCATTAAGTAACATCCAGTATCCGTTACATATTTTCTGTTGTTACTGGTCTATTTTAAAACTTACATATAAAACCATTTATAAATGTAACTTACATTTGCATGAACGAGTATATAAAAATACACATATATTTGAGAATAGCTATTATATATAGTACTGATAAGGCAAGTGGTTATTGCTTTTACATTCAAAAGTTTCATTTAAATATTGCGTCATTTCATTTGAAGCTTGGCAATTTATTTTCTAGATCTAGCGAAATCTAAATATCTATGTCTATCTTTCGGATAAGCTCTAGTTAATTTACTTGTCAGAATTCTATGAGTTTTTTAAATTTATCAGTAACTAAGACTTCTCATAAGGTGGCTTAATAAGGATTTGTCAAGTTAATAATATATTTCATATGCTGTATAGAGTAAGCATTGTTCATCTCATTTTTAGATGTCTAATGGTTCAAAGCGATTATACCACTAAAATTAATTTAAATTTTACTGCTCTGGTAAGGTAAATAGCGGCGTTGAGTTCCGCCGCTCAATTCGTTTCGTCTCTAATAAAATGGGCAGAAAGTTTCTTAACACTGGGTTGTCTTTGCTTACCACGTCCAAACATTAATATTATTTTTATATAAAATGTATAATCTAACATCATCCGCATTATTATTTAAAATTATTGATAGTAAAATTTTACAGAGCAACTTTTTGTGTTTCACGCTTCATTCCGCACAACACAGGGCACAACTTGGCGGTGCGGTCGGCGGCGAGCGCGTGTAAACGTGACAGTTGTGGACTCAATTCCCACTAACAAACGAAATATTTTATATTTTTCATTTCCTCGCCCTGGTAACGAAGTAAAACGCGGCGTTGAGTTCTGCCACTCAACACGCTTTGCCTTCAGAATTCGGCGAAAAGTGGGAAACGGAAGTGCCTTAATGGGAACGAGGTGTCCTAACATTAAGTTCCCAGGTTCCCTATGTCTACCCTGCTATGTGCGGGATACAGCATGAAGAAAAAATAAATACATAAAATCCATGTAACCACTGGGTGCTCAGAGTACCGCACGGTGAGCACTCAACACGCGATGCTTCCAAAATGAACGAAAAGCGAGGAACCGTATCTTAACTTATCACTAACATTAATACTAATATGACAATTTTCAACGCCTCGCCCTTAACAAGTAATCTTATTGACTAAAACGACTATAATTTTGGGTATTATTTGAAGACATGCATGCATAAAGGTGAATTGGATTACAATTTTATGTAAAAAAATTTGATAAAATACTTTGTTAAACGTTATAAAATATTCACTATATGTAATATGGTCTAACATGATTTAATTAAATCATAACGTATTTTATTTAAAAAAACTAAGTGTAATTAGTTTGTTGGCAACATTTTTTTTTTGAAAAGAGTAATTTTATATTAATAACTATTTGATAGCTAACTTAAAATCTTAACATACATAAAGAATTGCGAATATTCAAAGAAGATTCGACACCATCATTCATGCATATCTTCAATGGTAACTATCGTTCTTTTTTGCTCACTAGATGGCGCCCTAGTCTCGGGAGGTCTCGAATTAGATGTAAAATGTATTCCTTTCAGTGGAATATAAGTTTTAATTTAATTAAGATAATTTCTAATATCGTTGTCAGCAGTTTCTATTCATTCGACATAAAAAAGACCTCACGTTGGGCTGGCGCCCCAGCGGCGAACTGATGTTAACACATCCCCCTATTGATATATTGCGTAACAATAAATTACTCTTACTTACCAAATAATGACCTCTTATTGGACTCCCTAATTAAAATATACTAAACTCTTACATATTATGTTGTCATCATTTCTTATTCCCTAAATAAGTAACGTCACTATAAAAATGGCAATGATTGGTGTATTTTTGATGGTTATTAATAATAAACGATTTCAACTATAGGGTGACAAGACATACTTTCTAGGGCCCTTTAACTAAGAGGGCCTTATAATAGGAAAACGTTATAAGTATGACCCATAGTAATATACGTAATACTATACTATAATTACTATAATATACGTACATACGTAAGTTCGGGGGTCTCAAATAAAGCGCCATTAAACGCCTCCAAATTAAGCTCATGGGTCCTACATATAAAAAGTATAGTAACAATTGTTTAAAGCAAGAGGCCCCCTTAGACTAGGAGGTTTAAACCACAGATTATAGAACCCTATTAAGACTGACCTAAATATTGAGTAAATACTTGCCTATTGCGTATATATGTATAATGTAAATAATTCTTTTTTTAATCTTCACAACACCTATTGTATATTATAATAAGTTTGTGCGATACACTAAAAAAATGGTATTTCGTAAGTGCTAAGCTAAACCATGACAATTTGTTCTTCTATTCAACTTCACCTTCGTTATTCTATAGAAAAATAAAAACAATACATTACTTAGTGGATAACGTTTAAGATGTTTAAGATAATTACTACTATAGGTAATATATAATGGAAGATATTTTTAACGGATGTCTATAGCTATTGAATACAATTTTATGTTGATTAATTTTTAATATGGTTTGCATGTTGAATTCTTCTTTTTTTGTCTATAGTGTAAATATTGCTTATATTGCTAGATTATAATTTCATAAGTTCTTTGATTTTCACTATTATTACACATTTTAAATGAAACTTGTTAACCGGACTACCGGATAACCGTGGTCACTGCAAAGTGTACGAAACGTCAGGTTTCCAAAAATGTATATTCTTAAATATACGCGATTAATCCGACTAAAACAATTTCATTTAAAAAGATTATAATTTGTTTCAATTGTTTATAAGCATTCACAAAATCGATTTCTCCCCTTCATTTGAACAATCGATATATCAGGCTTTAGAAAGACAAGCTATAAGCTAAATTCAAACAGATAATATAATCTGCATAAAACTATGAGTAGCTAACGTTCTAATATAAGCATCTGTGGTTCCGTCACTTCTATATCACGATTGTAATATTGGCACGGCATTTTCACACTTCTGGCAAATCATCTGTCAAATTTAACTGTCACTTCATTCAAAATATTAAAAAATATATATATAGTTACAAGTTATACAATAAAGTCGTAAACGAAAAGAGTAAAACAGATGACATTGATAATTAAATGTAGAAACGACGTGTCAACAGTACAGTTTATAAATACGCTTTCAGTTCCAGATGGATGTCATTTTAATTGGTAAGCTTACAGTTGTTGAATGATGTTGGAGAAAGTCTATGTATTTTTAAATGTGGGTAAAAAAATATTTATAGCAAAATAACTGATGTAATTTCCATTTATTTTATCACATAAGTAACATTTTCTAAATAAGTTACCAGTCGAGTTTTGAAGTAATCATTAACCAGGATTTTTAATGCATTTTTTTTTCTCTGATATATTATTAAAATATATATTGTAATGTATTGAAAAACAAATTCTTTAAAAGGTAATTTGCAAATATTTTATTTTGGCTACAAATAAAAATATCCTAGACTTTATTGTTTGGCCTAAGGCATTACATATTAATTGCTTAAGGCAATGTTGGTGTGATGTTCGTTGATAATATAGAGAAGGGTTAAAACCAAATAAAGATTGTATGGGGTTCGATAAATTTCCAATTTAGAAGTTTTTTATAATAAAAAAATCATATAAAGATAGCAAATAAATTAGAATAATGTTTAATTTTAGAATCTAGTCCAGTAAGTAACATGGTAGTACTGAAGGTAACATGCAGTGGTATCAGTAAATGGGTTTAAATATTTTACAAGCACTCAAAAACAGTTGAGAATGGAGTGTGATTTTTACTTTCTACCTACCCTGCTATATTAATTCAAACTAAAATAAACTAAGTGAATTAAGTATTTGTTATCGAACCCCCTACGATCTTCTAGAAGGAAAGTGCTTGTGTCAAACATATATTATATAACATATAGGTACACTCACACAGAAAGAGAGAGAGAGATAGAGAAGCAATAGTACGAAGTATGTTTTTAAAATTATATAAGTAACGACAGAATTAAAAGAATGTTAGGCGATGACATTGTTACGGGCGGGTGTAAACTCTGATTTTTTTATATTAGAATAATGATTAAAAAAAATAAAGATATGAATACTTTTTATTTTTCTTTTTTTTATAATTTTGCTCAGTTTTTGCTATTGTATGAAGTACTTATTTTTTTTCATCAGTCATTCATTTTTTTAAATTATTATACGAAATCTTATAAATTAACAAAATAAAACAATATTCAAGAATACTCGTACTCAGAAACCGAGCGAAAACAACGCCGCGTTCCACCCGCCCGTACACCGTCCTAAACTGTTCAGTCTAAAATTATCCATGCAAGCAATATATCTTATTTCTATTATCTATAGTAATCGTGTTTCTACTGTAATCGAGTTTGCGAATCGATTTAATAGTCGTCGAGGTCGACGTCGTCCAGCGGTTCGTCTAGCTGAAGCGATTGAAAGTCCACCTTGTAACGTAATATACCTATTCGATTTTATTTAACGATTTATACCGAATGATATGTATAAAAATCGATTGTATAAACGAATGGACATTATTATTGAGTTAAGAAATAAATCGATTATATGTTATTGATATGGTAAGGAGTTTTGATAGTTATAATCGAGATTAATTGATATCGATAATATGAATAATTTATGTTATCGATGTTGCGTATCCAACGGCATCCGAGCAGCAAGAAAAGGAGAAAGATAAAATTAGTATTTTGTTTTCAAATTCAAAGTGTGCTGGGAAGCTTTTGGATTTTTGTTTTTGGAGTCACACTTGCCAATAATTATTTAAATAATGCCATAAAAATTTAAACTATACGATAAATAACACCATTAGAGACAAAATGTTTCAAAAATAACATGATAATTTAAATAAAAATGAATAACATTAAAAAATAACAGCACAAAATTTCATCAAACGTTTATGCAACTTCGGTTCCCGAAAAAAAACAGCACAGACTTCTGTCAAATTTGAAATTTCAAGTCTTTTAAATCTGTATTAATAAATAAAAAGTAATGAAAAAAAAACAATATAAATAACAAATGCAAGGTCCTTTTCTAGGTAAAAATAGCTTAAACCTGGCCATTACGGGGCAAGTGTGTCCATACAAACTCCCAGAACACTTCTAGCTTACATTATAAAAAACATTAGCATATATATATATATAAGTAAATAAATAAAAAAAATTATTTATAAAAAACAACATAAAGTGTTTTTGATTACATCTTAAAAAAAAATTATAATAAAACATTTTTGTATTCATTTTATGTTATTTTCTATTAGCTTAAAGAGCAATATATATATACACAAATAAATATATATACTATATACATATTTATATATAATATATACACAAATAAATAGATAAAATGTTACCCTGAGTCAGTATAAAAGTGACCTAATTAATATAAAAAAGGAAAAAATAGAAAACATTCCATGAAACAATTCAACAAAAAAATTTGTTTAGGAGATCAATAACGATCTTATGACTATTAAATAACGACAGCACTAATTATATTATATTTTTTTATAAACCTTAATAAATCTTTTTTAGTAAAAGATAAGATTATATTATATAATTTTTAAATCAGATCACCTTTACACAATACAATACGCCCTTATCCAACGTGAACATAACCCCCTTCCCCAATAAAAAAAAGACCCCAAAGGGTAACCCCGAATAATTTATATAATGCGAAAACAAGGGTAAAAGTGAATAAATAATCCAACTCACCGCCAATGCCACCAAATCCGCGCACGAACTGGCTACCCTCCTGACTCTTGTCCGTTATAATTTCGAGAGTGGCACCAAACGACTTGTAATTGTTCGCCAGCCACTCTAACAACGGCTGACATTCTACCAATTCGAGTTCTACGCCACTCTGAATGGGGAAAAAACTATTAAATAAATATTGTACACTAATATTATATACGCGTTCTATAGCTAGTTGTGAGTCTGATTACCTCGCGGGGGTATGAATTATGTTCCGGTAAAACAAAGTGCAGCGTTCAGCTCCGCCACTCAACAGGGAATGTCTCTAAGTTGAACGGAGAGTGAAAAAATCTATTTACTATTTCTATTTCACAAAAAACATTTTTTTTATAAGGGCAAGCCCTTAAAATATACCGCGGCGTTATTCAACACCGCATTATATCTAATCAAAGAAATTAAAACATCATAATATTTTTTTTAGTTCTATTTCTGTACAGCTTCAGGTCGTACTCCGCATAAAGATAAATAGGTAGAGAGAACGTAATGTCAATGGATCAAAACTCGTTACGTTACATTATATTCGTACGTTTGGTAATTGGAAAAAAACAACATACTTCTTTATCAGTGAAATGTGACTTGTCCTTTTCTTGTTCAGGAGTGAGATGCAAAATGGTTTCTTGATTGGTCGCATGAGATTTCAGTACGTATCTATAAATTAAAAAAAAATATAATATGGAATATAAAGTATTGTTAATGTGTTTTTTTAATAAAGTAAAAAAATGGAAATTCAAATTGCTATATCCCGCAAATAGCTGATGGAACCTAGTGTTAAGACATTCTATTCCACATGCACTATCAAATTTTCTAGACATTGCCTTGAGTGTGAGTGCCATGACAAAGCGCTGTATTGAGTTCCTCCTCTCACCACCACATGGAGCAGAACGTAGGGAGTGTCTCAACACTAGGCGCTCCCTCTGCCTACCCCGCTGTATGCGGAATACAGCATGAAGCTAAATTTAAAAAATAAAACATACCTTTGTATATCAAGATTCTCCCAACATATAAGTGTTTCTACGGCACCGAGTTCCAGAGCTCGTAGAGTATCGTCTACACCAAAGCAATATTTGCCCGTATCCTGGAATGTATAAGCAATATCGTGTTAATAAATAGAAAAAAATTATGTTAAATTCGGCCACTCAGCACTCGAATGTTTAGACAAGAAGAAGTGATTGGACTATCTTGACATTATGTTTTGTGATAAAGCATCAAGCTAATATCGAGACCGAGTGATATCAACAAGGTTTTTTTAACATATGTGCTAATTGCCATAACTCAACGCAGCCGTGAAAATACAATGATTTCAATGTTTTATACTAGTAGAGGCCGTTGTGGCGCTGGACCACAAGCAAGCGACTATTAACGCAACAATTGTGGGTTCGACTCGGGGGAATCAAATAAATAATATTTTCTCCCTATGGTAACGAGTGAAAAGCGCGGCATTAAGTTTCGCCACGCACGCACGTTAATAAGCATGCATGTTATATCTCAAGAATTCAACAGAAAGTGGGAACGGAGTATTTTAATATAAGGTTCTTAGGTTCCTTCTGCCAGACTTGCTGTGGGATACAGCGTAAAGCTGAGAAAAATAAAGCAAATAAAGTTATCATCCAAGCGGGAAGCGGAGTCACAACTATCCACCTGGTGACCTGTTAATTTTACAGCATAGCAGGCAGGCAGCTTTCCATTTTTGTAATTGTTGCAATGAAAAAACTAACCTGAGATATTTCATCAAAGTATCTTCCGATCAATTTCTTCTCTTGTATGAACTTGACGTTCTGTAAGCTCTCTGCTGCTAATTCAATGGCCTGATTGAACCCGTTCTCACCTCCATACGAGACGTCCACCAATTTGATAATTTTTGATTGTAGACGCTAAAATTGCATAAAAAATGATACTTTTTATAAATAAAGTTGATATTAGAGATTTTATTATAAGAGAGTTTTAAGCTATACAATAAAAAATTTAATGAACATTGATATTATTAAATTTTCAAGACATAATGAGTAGGGAGGCGGAATTCAACGCCGCACTTTGTCTACCAGGGAAATTAAAAAAATAGCATTGACCATCAGACTCTGTTCTACTGTGCCAAAACGGCCTTAATTACACAACAATTATTATATGCTATTAAGTCATTAATTTATATACAAATACAGTTCGTGCATTTTTTTTCATGTTTTATCAAAGATAGACATAGCCCCTTTAATCTAATATCTCGAAACAAAAAAGGACTCACCGGATCAAACATGTCAGACTGCGACAGTTCCGTCTTGAAGTCGGCCGACCCGGCCAGAATGAGCCCGGCCACGTTCGGGCGGTCGGCGCTGATGAACAGCTGCGTGGCCACCTCGGCCACCTTGCGCACGTAGTTGTGGCGCTTCTCCATGCGCAGGCGCGCGAACCGCAGCGCCGACTGCCCGCCGCGCCCGTGCTTCTTGGGCAGGTCGACGGTGAACTTGTGGAGGACCTGAGCAATGGCGGAATCGCAGACGTTACACTCGTTTTGTGATGACAGTGTGGGATTTAAATCTACGATGAACCATGATTTAGTGGAGAACCTAACTAATTTCCTTATATTTGAGTTACTTGTAGACAGCGTCACAATAATCAAAGACTAGTTCGTTGTGCGGCAGCAAGTCGAAGTTAGAGTTCCGCAGGGGACGCGCTTACCGCCGTCGGCATCCTCACAAGCAGACACATAGTGCTTGCAAATTTTTCAGGGACAGAACAGACAGACCCTCTTCCCAACCCACCCGGTGCCGCTGTAAAAGCCAGTATGCGTAACAGCATGAACCTCAAGTTCAAATAAAAAATATAAACTACATAAATAAATGGACTCAACTACTATATTAAATATAATATTTCTTTATACATAGACGGGCAAAAGGTAGGGCCGATTAGACACCATGACAGTGCTTTTATTATATATTGGATACGACAATTTTGAAGGTAAACTTGTGGAGAACCTATGTATAAAAAAATTGAGGTACAAATTCGGACGAAACACTGTGGATTTATTTTTTATTTTTATGAATCTTATAAGTTTGGATGTAGGTTTTCACATCACAATCATAATCTAAAGATAAATACATCAAAATTTGCAAAGAGTCAACCGTGAAGTTTTAAGGAACCTAACTTTAATTTTTTAATACTCGGATATCTTAATAGAGTATTTAAGTATAATTCACATACTTAAAATCACAAATAAAACTTTAAATTTCAATACAACTTACCTCACGAGTATTTCCCTGTAGCGTACCAAACAGGGCGCCATTACCGTCCATGACGATGAAACCAAATTTATTATCATCCGCGAGTAAAGCGGTTAGTGCTTCAGTGTGAAACTTGTTGTCGCACAGATACAGAGAGGTGTTTATGGGTTTGAATGGTTCAAAGTCAATATTGACCTTCTTCTCCTTGCCCTCCTCCGTTACGATTGTACCGCAGTATATTACAAGGCCGTTCGGCGGTACTGCGGAAGAAATTGTTTATAAAATCAAATCTATATATATATATATATGTATATATATATATATATATATATATATATATATATAT
>DWAO01002348.1:0-16205 GCA_018230605.1 Heliconius congener | reverse complement strand
CAACCAGTCGGTTTTACAGTCACACTTCGTGCCACTGCGCCACGGCCGGCCTCAAAAAATATATGAGGCGAAATAAACAAAAACTGCTACATTCTGCCCATAACGAACAACATAGACTATAGTGGTCATAATATAAATATCCTGAAGATTAAGCAGCCAAAGTAGAGGTCAATGCAAGTCAAATTAGTTGGGTCAAGAGTTAAATGCGATATCCCAGGAGACGTCTGATTCTGACTCATTTAGGATCTAGCTACCGAATAGTATAACAGATCATTCAAAATATTAAATAAAAAAAAAACAAAAATTGCATTTTGAAAAAAGTATCATCGACCCCAAAAATATACTAAGAATTTATGAAGACAAGAAGATTAATTTCAAAATCATTTTCATAGATATTTAATCATTATTTTGAGAATAATCAACGTAACGCTTTTTAATTGAAAAACGCAATTTCGGTCATTTGTAAACAATTTAACTTCAAGGATTGTTTAATTGTGACACAATTGAATAATAGTGGGTTCTTGAAACACGCTGGAGCTGCGATATCTGTGCGAGGGCAGGCTGGTGGTAATATCACCTCGTTTTAAGGACTTTATGTGCGAGGTCGACGGGTACGCTTCCAAAATTGCGCCGTTAACGGAAACCGTAAGTTTTAGATTTATATTATAATCGGCTACACTCTGTATCCCGCATACAGCAGGGTAGGTAGAGGGGACGTAGTGTTAAGACACGGGTGGAACTCACCGGCGCGATATGTCACGACATCGATGCGAAGAAATGAAAATTAAATAAATATTTCATTTCCTTGAGTGGGCATCGAAGCATCAACTAGTCGATTTTGCAGTCGCACTTTGTGTCTCTGTGCCACGACTCATTAGATTTAAGTTCTAAGAAAATATCAATTTTTAAATTTCAAATAAGAAGAACAAATTTATCAATATTTTTAAGATTTTCAAATTTGTTATTATTCTACACTTAGGAAAGACATTTCAGAAAACATATAAATTTGAACGGAGCGGGATTTCAAACCCGCGCCTCTTGGAAACCATCCAAGTTTGTGTCATTATTTTGTAGAATAATTTACACGTTATTAAGAATTAAAAATTTATTTCTTTTTAATCTCCATTATTTTGTAATCATTCTCCCAGAAATAATAGAATTTTAATTTGATTTAGATTCTTTTAGTTGCGCTACTTTTCTCATCAAAAATTATAAAAGTTTATAATAGTATTTACGCTTTAAAGCTTAGATCAGAGGAAGCTGATAGGACATAAATATTAAAGTGAAAAAAGCAGAAAGTTGGGAGCAGAGTGTCTTAGCACTATACACCCTCTACCTGCACTGTTGGGTACACCGTGAAGTTTTCAATCTACATACAAAATTTTAGCGTTGTGCGCCGTGTAATTTCGGCTGTTCGTAAATTGTGAGTCACTCAGCAACAGAAAAGCTTTATAAATATACAATAAACCCACGACGACCGCGTTCAATCAAATACATTTCAAAAGAACCACGATAGCGTTATTTTTATAAAAAAAGGAAAAGGAAAATAATAAAAACACCGGAACGAACAAGGAAATGTTCACTGCATACTACAAGTACATTATGCAGTGCAACAATAATACTGTAAAGGGATTCAGGCCAGTTTAAAATGTGTCATAGATTACTCGCATCAGCAGCCCACTTCTGTAGAGTATTGTATTTAACGAGAAAACATACTGTTGCAATGATATACGTATATGTAAAACAACAAATTTTGCGTAATAGATTGTGTTTGTCTGTTTGTATGTACTTTTGTAGTAGTAATATATGTGTATATTTTATTTAAATTTTGTTAAGTCTCTCATATTGTGAGATAAGCGAAAACCTTGTAACATCATTTAGTATACTCATTTACGTAATACAGAGACATTTTGTGTAGTGAATGAAACGAATTATGTTTTTGGTTAGGCTTCACGCTGTATCCCGCGCGTAGCATGGTACGCAGAGGGAACCTGGAAACCTACTGTTAAGACAACTAGTATAAATTCTAATTTACAGTAACTAATAAACATTTGCACTTAGCAGGGAAGTTAAATGGAACCTGAGTACTTATTATTAAGACACCTCGTTCCCCGCTTTCAACCTAATTCCGACACATTGCGTGGTGAGTGACAGAACTCAAAGTAGCGTTTTGCCTCATTACCCGAGCGAAGCATCAAAAACATAAAATATTCCAACCGAACCCACAACCATGTCGGTTACACATGTGCCACGACGGCCGACGACTAAATCAATTGCTTAATCTTTGTTGTTTTTTTTTATACTGTTTATGTCTCGAATTGCGCACAATAAAGTGTAAATAAATAAATATTTAATATTACTGTCAATTACAAAATCCTCACTCAACCATAACCAATACTCATAAACTGCAATATAAATCAACTATCTATGATACCTATAGACCAACAAATAAGCAAACAAATGACTCTACTTCATATGGTAATGCGTCCCTTGCCGTCCTAGCTGCGCGTGCGCATATTTGGATCGCTCGTTCCGTTAACCGGAACACTGGCTTCGTTCTATTGTAATAACTGTAATGATTTTGCACAAGCTTAACGTTGAATAACTGTTGGAGTGTCTTGTATGTGGAGGATAAAAGATACATCAATTGTGTTACGGATAATGATTTAGGAATAATTTAAATCAAATTAAATCAGCTTCATGCTGTATCCCGCACACAGTAGGGTAGGCAGAGGGGACCTAGTGTTAAGACACTCCGTTCCTCATTTTTTTCTAACTCTAGAGGCATTGCGTGCTAAGTGGCTGGCGCAATGCCTCGCTTTAACACCAAAGCAAAGAAATGAAAATATAAATTTAAACGAACGAACGATTTCATTACATCGACCAAACCGACCACCAGAATCGATGTTTTTGATAATGATACGAGATTAAAGTATTGTGAAGGTAAATCTATATGTTTTATATGAATTGAATAGCAAAAAGATAATAGTGAAAACTGTATTTAAATTAGTAAAGCTATATATCTGAGATTAGCGTGCACAAACGCTCTGTGCGTACAATAAAAAATTATAACAATAATTGTATTGGTTTCTATTACTTTGATATATAACAACAACAATAGATTTTTCTTATTAATCTTCCACGTGTAGATATATAATAAGAAACTTATAGATCTTATTAGATTATATACAAGGTGGTTTAAAAAGGTTTATCACGTCACCTTCCGGTGCAGCAGCGCGATAGGGTTCACTTCCAACTCCAGGAATTTAAATATTTAATATTTTCATTTCTTCACTCTGTTGTTGGCAAAACTTTATAAAATAATTACACTTGGCACCCTCATGCCGTGTATATATATGTTTGTAACATATATATAGGATACAGCGTGAAGATGAAATAAAAAAAACAGAGTGTACAAATGATCTTTAAAATAAACTGAATCATAATATAAATTTTGAGTTCTGCTCCTCAACACGCAATGCCTCCAGAATTCGGCAGAAAGTGGGGAACGGAGTGTCTTAACACTAGGTTCCCTTTGCCTACCCTGCTGTGTGCGGGACACAGCGTGAAACTGACAATATAAAATTTTACTTTGAAAAGACAAAAGGGGGACAGTGCCACCGAAACAGGTCAGACTACGACCTTACTAGACTACACCCCGACATCGTAGAACGTTGGCGCCAAAACTGGCGACGCCGTGACGGCCATTGATGGTTAGAGTAGAGACAATCAGTTTATGCATTGGTTTGTTTGTATAGATACATACATATTTTATATGTAAATAAAATTTAAATAAACAAAATATGCTCCGTAAAGGTACTTTACCTTTATTTATTATTTCAAAAAAAGCTAAAAAAAATATAACATTTTTAATGGAAACGTTACTATAATTATAAAAATAAATGGTTTACTCTCTACCTAAGTCTTCAGAGTCTGTGTCTCTCGGAATTGCTAGTAACTTTAAAAAAATTAAGTAATTAAAAAAAATCTACGTTAAGTAGAAACGCCTGTCATTTAATTTCAGGTAATTTAGATCGGGACGTCTAGACAAAATCTGGGTTTCTGGCAACACTGCTACTATCGTACTATTATAAAATAACTTATTGCAACCATTTATCATGTATAAATTTAAAATATTTAAGTTCTGTAAAAAATAAGTCTTTCAGAAAACAACATCACAAGCTCGGGAATTAAAAATATAAATAATAAATATTACTATAATGCCAACAACGTCAAAATGCTGAATACGAACGCGGGCTCAGAACAATGGCTCGTACGTCCAGCAATAACATTATGCGTGTTTGTTTCTACGTACTTAAGTACGAAACGTGAACTAATATCATGAAATGACTGCACGCTCACACGTTTTAAGTTAATTTTCCGTGTACATAATAATTCGAGCATTGGTACCATTGAGGTATTATTTCATTCTAAGTAATATGAAATTTTATTCAAAAACTAGCGACTCATTCGCAACTTCGCCCGCTTGAACCTCACAATTATTTATTTATTATTGTATTCTAATAACATGATCGATTTAAGAATTATATCCATACATTGAAAATTAAAGCCAAGTTTCCAAAATAAGCGTGCATAAACGCACAGACAAATGGACAAACAGCCAAATTTTTTTAAATATCGCCTCTAAAAGATTTCCTCATTTAGAGCGATCAGTTACAATGCATCATAATATGTAAAGAAATCAATAGATTAGGGATGCTACTATACGCTACGCTACTACATAGCACATTTTTTTTACTTTAAATATTAAATTTGAACTAGTTACACCACAGAAGGACAAAGTTTTATCTGAAATCAAATAGGATAAAATGAACATATCTTAATTATATTTTACAATAAATAATATTATTGAAAAATTTTAAATGTTAGTCGTGGTGCAGGGGCACAAATTGTGACTGTAAACGGTACAGGTTGTAGATTCGATTCCCAATAGAGGAAATGAAATATTTATTTAATATATATTTCTTCGCTCTGGTGTCGAGGCAAAGCGCAGCGTAGAGTTCCGCAACTCAACACGCAATGCTTCCAAAAATCGGCAGTAACTTGGGAATGGAGTGTTTTAACACTAGGTTCCCTCTGCCTACCATGCTGCGTGCAGGATATAGCGTGAAGCCGATTTTCTTTTTAGTTTTTAATTAAGGTACTCCCAATTTACGTTGAAAGAAAATAAATACCCTTAAAAAACAAAAAATAATAATAAGGTGAAATGAGGTAAAGGGTATTTTGACACATACCTATAGAAATTTTATCAAAAGCATAAATTAATAACTGCCTACCATGATGTGTGCAGATATAGCGTGAAGCCGATTCTCTTTTTAGTTTTATAATTAAGGTACTCCCAATTTACGTTTTTAGAAAATAAATAACCATAGAAAACATAAAATAATAATAAGGTAAAATGAGGTAAAGGGTAACAAAAGGCCACACACCTATAGAAATATTATCAAAAGCATAAATGAATAACTCCCAGACATCCAACATGAAAACAGCACTGTGGTAATTAGTCATTATGACGCATTAATTTCAGTTTTCAGACCAATAATATTCTAGTTAAATGTCACATTTATTGTTATTAACAGAAATAATTATTAAATATTCCTATAGCGTTCTATAGGCAATATTGAATTAAACACGTAATATATGATGTAAACGTCATAATACACAATCTAGTTTTTAGATTAGAATGTATGGAAGTATCTATAAAAATAAATATTAAAGAAATTTCTAAATAATTCAATTGCCTGTTCAAATTGGAGAACAAATTATAAAGAGAAATAAATTCTATATAGTTATATTAAATTGCAACTTTTAAAAATAAGACATTTTAAAAGTGTTGTGTTTTTAACAGAAATATATAAAAAAAATTATACTTTCCATTTAACAAATACCTAAAATCTTCTCCTAATAGGTTATATTGTGTTTCGACTTGAAAAAGAGATGAGATTTCCACTTTTTTCTACAGGTAACCTCATTAAACCTAATATGTACCTACTAAAGAATTTTTTTAAATAATACTTATTTATCGGTAACAGTGTACATTCGTGATCCAATATAGCAATATATGTACGGAGAAGTAACCAGCGTGCGTGCGCACGTATGTATGTATGAAGTTATGCGCGACTTCCAGACCGGAAAACACTAGAAAGTGGCTTTTCAATTTTCGAATAACTACATATAAACGATCTGACGATAAATCTTCGGTGTGATTGAGTAGAAAAACGTTGTAAAAAAATATAAAAATGGCTAGGTAAGTTAGTAAATTGAGCGTAACTTAAAATTTTATATTCAATTATGTTTTCGAAGCTTGTAACATTTTCTAATAAATATTTTCTTTATTGTACATATATAAAAATTAATTAAATTAATTAATTAAAAAAAAATATTTATTTTACTATAAAAATATAGTATAATTCACAGAGTTATGTTAATTCGATTATATTCTATATCTTGTAATAGTTACCTATAGAAAAATAAATAACAAAGAAACCAAGAATTAGGCCAGTAGTGGAACAGGGAAACAAGTGGGTGACTGTACGTACGACAGTTTGCGAGTTCTATTTCCACTCCATGAAACGAAATATTTAATATTTTCATTTCCTCGCTCTGGTAACGAGGCGGCGTTGAGTTATCGGAATGTCGACAACGAACGTTTTTAAAGGGAATGAAGTGTCCGTTAGGACACTAGAACCCTAGAACCTAGGGTAATCTAGGGTTACCTAGGTTCTAGGTTTCCCCTAATTACCCTGCTACCGCTATATATACTGTTTTATAGAAAAACTACTATACTTTAATAAATTATTATAACTTAAATAACAAAACTACCTAACTGTAATAAAACAGAACTTCGAATGCACTTAAACAAATAGGAAGCTTAGCGAAGCCATCTAAGTCAACTTCACCTATTTACCTCGCTTACTGTTCAGCATATATAAAAGTCATTCACCTTATTATAAAAAAGTATTGAAAGATTTTAAATCAAGCGAAAAGTATAGCCAGTCGTGGCTCAGTGGCAAAAGCGTGCGACTGTAAACGCAACAGGTTTTGGGTTCGATTACCATTCGAGTAAGTGAAATATTTAATATTTTCATTTTCTCGATGTGGTAAAGAGGTAAATCCACGCAACACCTCCAAGATTCAACGGAAAGTGAGAACGGACGTGTCTTAATGGGAACAGAGTGTCTTATCACTAGGTTTCCAGATCCCCTTTACCTATCCTGCTGTGCCGAATACAACGCGAAGCTAAAAAAAGAAACAGTATTCGAAACATTACTCCATTTTGACTTCTAGAAATTTTGGAAAATATTTGTATAAAATTATTGTATTAATTGTTTCGATTTTAGCATAATAGCCCTTGAATTATTGTCTGTTTGTAGTAACTTTTTTTATACATAGTCTTTACGCGCGAGTTGTTTCAAACGATAGTCATAATATTAAATACCTATGTACAATTATTAATATTAGTAAGCGTTTTTTATTTCGACAGCCATAGACATTTACAAATTTATTAATATGAGTATATACGTATATACATTATTCAAATTTAATAAATAATACTAAAATTCAGGCCGTCCTGGCGCTGTGGCACAGGCGTTTGACACGACGGTCGTGAATTTGATTCCCACTCGCGGAAATGAACTCTACTTTCAAGTCTAGGCTCTGGTATATCTTTTTCCATGTATTTTATACTTACTTTAGTAAGTGAAATGTATATTATGTATAGTCATTTTAAACCTTTTAACATTTATTACGATATCAGTAACATGATTTCGAAAAAATATCGTTCTTAAATTAGTAAGGTTAATAGTAGTTTTCAATTGAATTTTACAAGCGAAATGGTATTTATAAGATGACCATTTATAGATAGCTGTCACTACAAATCTTGAAGGGATTCTAGACTAACATAGCAAAATAGAATAATTACTAATCTGGTTTTGAGATGCCATAGATTGCAGTAGTTTGTATAGAAACAAGTTTTACAGTTAAAAGTAAGACCAATTCTCATTTTTCTAGGTTTTTTTTGTTTTCTTCATCCCACCTGGTGATGATGACAGAATGATATCTCTCCGTTTTATTCGTTCAAGACACAAAAAAACAGTGGTCAGTACAGAAAAGGAGATGTTCAGTTAAATACAGGAATCTTCGGGACTTTTTTATTATGTATTTTTATTTAGGGTCTTTTTAAGTAATTTAAATACAAAATTGTTACTCCTATAGTTCTGTAAAAACTAATTAAAAATCCATAAAGTCGTGGGAACTTAAATAACAATATTTAAATCGATTTGGAGTATCGATTTTTGCAAAGAGCATGAATTAATAATTTAATAATTCCTTATAAAATTAATTTTAATATATCATGATGTTTTCTAAAGGGTAAATAATAAATACGAAAGGAGCACAGACTCTTCTATATTTATAACACTAGATTGTCTAACCTAACCAAACCCTATAAGAGGAAATGTGTAGTGTCAACACTAGTATCTTTTAACAATTATCCCAAAGAAATAAATTAAATACATCATTAATAGTGAATAATACATAGTGTTTAACATAATTTAAGTACAACATATTATAAAATGGCATTGTTTATTGTATTTCTCTAAGTTCTACTAAGTACAAGCTAGTGACAAATTCTCAAGGGAACTTCCGTGTTTTATATTCGTGTTATAATAGACCATCTTACGTGACAATTATATTAAGCCTTGAGAAGGAGCCATGAGAACAGGTCTATGTGACTTTTGTAAAGTAACGGAGCAGGGTATTTATTATTTAAAATCCTACTTGAATAAAACGTAAATTGAAATAATCAATAAAATCGGGATACGCTGAGATTGTTATCAAATATGGAGATGTTTTCTATAAGGGCTAGTTTAAAACTATTTTAATATAAGGTTTTATTCATACATAATCACTTAAATTCATGTAAATATCGATTTGTAATAACGGAGCAATCGATATAATAGGCCAGTTTATTTATATGTATTTTTATATTTGAATTACATTATATTATATAGATATCAATATTATCAGCAACATTAAACAAATCAGATTATTAAATCGGATTTCATTTATTCATCGGAATTTTACTATTCGTTTGTTCCATATAATTGAAAACCAAATGAAAGCTACGCAAGTACTACATACCGGTTCTACGCTCCAGCGGGTGATTTTTGTTTAGAATTTTCTCTATCCAATAAGGGCGGGAACTCGGGAAGTCACAAACATAGCAATAGTGAAGTAAAATGATGATGTACAGCGGCCACAGAACCACAGTCGAGCCGCGACTAACGCATAACTAAGTCGTATTTCCCGTTGCATTCGCGCCAAAGCCGGTACCAAATCAGCAGTGACATTTGAATTTAGAATTGTGTTTGTGATTGACATTTCTATCCAGCCAGTGGACGTTTTGGAACTTTTTGGTAATGCTTTTTTTTATATAAATATAGAGATTTTTGTTTTTAAAAATCAAAATATTACTACTTATTAATATATTCTAATTATTTAAATTGTAATGATATTTCCATTTATATTTTATTTCCAACTTATAAGGTTTAAATATTATCTATATAATAATACCAATACGTACACATCTTCAAGAAAAGCTTCTTAAAGAATGTAGCGCCTTAGAATTATTTTTAATTATCCTGGATATTTTTTTTTTGAAATATATAATATTATCGAAGTAACTGAAGTATATTCTTAGTATTTAGTTATAAGAAATACAATTTTTTTTAACATATAATATAATAATATATTTTTAAACATATAATATATTCATAAATAACCCTTTATCAACGTGAAACTGGAATATAAATCTACGACCATTATTTCCATTCGAGGAGTTTAAAGAACTTTTCCCCTATTCATTTTACAGAAGAAGAATAATAAAAGATTATTCAATTGTATATAAGTATATTAAATAATTTCAATTAATATATAAATCAATGCTACCGTACTGTGGAGTGGAAAGTAGTAGTAGAAATATTTATAATTGCGTGTTTGAAAGTCGATGCGTGCGTTCCGAGCTGGTGGATGGCATTTGTTTTAATGCCTATGTATGGACGATCAATCGGGTGATACCAGTGTATTAGCTATAGTAATTAGAAAAATGAATAAATATTCTTTTGTATCTGTAATTAATTGAAGTTTAAATATAAAAGTCGTGGCGCAATAGGCACTGTAAGCGGACTGTAAGCGGTAAGTTGTGAGTTCGATTCCCACTCGCGGAAATTTAATATGTAATATTTTCATATCTTCGCTCTGGTGTCAAGACAAAGAGCGGCGTTGAGTTATATGTAGTCATATCTGTATTGTGTGTAATATCATATAGTGTATCTAAATGACACTATCAGAATGGCTACGGATTATTTAAACAATACAATTTCTGACATCTTAACTTTCACCACCACTCAGAAGTAGTTATTATACTACTTAATATCAATTAAGCATTAATCAATATGTTTCAGTGTCATATAAAAGTTATTGTGTGTGTAAAAACTCTACATGCGTAACTTTGACAAAAACTTAACAATCTAATCACATATAAAATATAACTCATAAAGTTGACTCAGACTCAGAAAGTGACTGTAAAATCGACTGGTTGTAGGTTCGATCCTCACTTGAGGAGATGAATTATTTATTTAAATTTATATTTCCATTTCTTCGCTCTGGTGTCGAGGCGAAGCGCGACGGTGAGTTCCGCTACTCAACAATGCCTCCAGAATTCGGCAGAAAGTGAGGAACGGAGTGTGTTAACACTAGGTTTCCTATGCCTACCCTGCTGTGTGCGGGATACAGCGTTAAGCTGATTATTATAAAATATTTGTATAGGTTTCGGATTACGGCGGAGGCGCGCGAGTAGTTTGGGCCATGTCGGCAGGCGACAGGGAGGCTGAGGCGCAAGCCAAGAAGGGTGACGATGGATCGTCCACCGAGGACAGCAGGGCCGCCGCCGCACTCAAGCAGAACTGGTGCATCGGTTTGAGGGTTATTGAGTTGGTAAGTAATATTATATCTGTTGTTTTGCTTTTGAGTTAGCGGCGTTAAGTTACGAAACTCAATGTCTCTAGAATTCGGCGGAAAATGGAGACAAGGTTTCCTAAGCGGATATGTGCGGGATACAGCGTGAAGCTGATTTAGTTTAATTTAATTTAATTTTAAGTTACTTTAATTTTTTATTATGATTTTGAATCATTGTAAAAAAATTCTAATCAAATTTGATAACGAAGAAATAACCAAAAAAATAAAAAGAATAAATAAACAAAGAAAGATTCTAATTTTCATAGCAATTTTCTAGAAACTAGTGTTAAGTTGGAAGTTTAAAATCGACATACAGGAAAAAAACACAAGACAGGATGAACGAAATTATACTAATATTTAAGGATATATTAGGTTTAGATATGGATTATTAGCCAAAGGAAAATAGTTATTATTATAAATTACTGTTATACTTAACTATTTAGATCAAGAATATTATGCATATTATAATATTTTTGACGTATTTACGGCGGAAGATAAACACGAATATAGTCAAATTTTAATGATATATCTTCTTTACAAAATACATAAACGAAAATATATTATACTAGATTTCCTGTATTAAAATATCCTGGAGAAGACAGAAAAAAATAAAAAAAATCTTATTTATGTTTGAGGCCAGTCGTGGCGCAGGAGCACAAAATGTGACTGTAAAATTAACTGGTTATGGGTTCAACCCCTACTCGAGGAGATCAAATATTTATTTAAGTTTATATTGCTCTGGTGTCGAGGCAAAACGCGGCGTTGAGAACCGCCACTCAACACGTAATGCCGCCAGAATTCGGTGGAGAGTGGGGTACGGAGTGTCTTAACACTGAGTTCTCTCTGCCTACCCTACTGTGTGCGTGATACCGTGTAAAGCTGATTTTTTTTCTTATTTATTTTTAATGATTTCATTGTAAAATCTAAGAATAAAATCAATTGTCGTAAGAAGATTGTATATCATTATAAAATTTGCTCTACATTGTCAATGCCTTGAACTTGGTATAATAATAACAGGATAGTAGTTTTAACGATTTCTTTGATTACTCTAGCGAAGTATATTAGCAGGTACTTACAGTACTTGTTAGCCTTGGTACTGTGAGAACTGACAGACTGTTTAAGTACAGAATCCTTGAAATTGTATGACGTGGAGAATCAACATATTGTTATATGAATCATGTTTGTTAGTTTGTCTCGATGTTATGATAATTTCTCCTTAACATGTAAAGTGGGGACTAAGTTTACACATTGTCGAGCTTAGTTTTGAAAAATCATCTATTGTTGTCTGCATGCTTGTTCCGAGATATTTAAGTTATGCGTCGTGGTGCAGTGGCTGTATGTGTGAATGTAGATATGATAGTTGTGGGTTCGATTCATTGCTGGGGAAATAATATATTTAATATTTTCATTTCTCCGCTCTAGTGACAAGTAAGACGAGGTGGGTGGCGGAATTCAACGAATTCGTAAAGGTAGAATGAATTCTTTCACTAGATTCCTGCTATACGCGGAATTAAGCATGAAGTTGGAAAAAAATATAAATGTTAAGTAATATTAAGCGTATGGCAGTAGGTAAAAATAATTATTAATTAAGGATTTACCAGAGCGAAGAAATGAAAATATTAAATATTTAGTTTCTTGGAGTGGGAATCGAACTCACAACCTTTCGCGCTTGTAGTCACACGCTTGTGCCCTGAGCTCACGACCTCAGTCGATTATAATCAAAGATAATAAGATACACCACATTTCAAGAACTTTTCAATCAAATGAAAAGTGAAATGGAGAAAGTCAAAGCCAAACAGCATTTTAAATCATCTTGTGGTATTTACGAATAGTAGACGAAGAAAATGGACTCATCATGGATTGACAAATGAAGCTTTCACTTAACATCCAGTACCTGGTTTTTTGTGTGAGAGAGAGTGCTATTTATATCTAATTTACTATGAGATTGAATTTTTTTAATATCACTTTTTAATTAACTTAACTAATAAAAGGAAAAATAAGTGATTGTTTCGTCTAAGTATTAAATTGGTAAAGTCGATAATTTTAAAATTATATTGCACTTTTTAGGTTTAAAAAGAGAAAGAATTATTGAGGCCAGTCGTGGTGCAGTGGCACAAAGTGTGACTGTAAACGCCACTGGTTGTGGATTCGCTCCCCATTCGAGGAAATGAAATATTCATTTAAATTTATATTTCCATTTAGATTTAATAGAAATTTCCATTCTCCAGAATTAGGCGGAAAGCGGGAAAAGGAGTGTGTTAACCCTAGGATTCCTCTGCCTACACTGCTGTGTGCAGGATACAGCATGAAGCTGATTTTTTTTTAAATTTTTTATTTAAGGTACTCCCAGTTTACGTTGGCAGAAAATAAATAACCATAGAAAACATAAATAATAATATGGTATATATATAAGAATTATACGACGTGTATATATTTTGTAAAAAAAATTTCTATTTTTCAACAGATCCTAGCGGTGATCGCTATTGGCCTTATAGTGGGCGCTCTGACTGCCCCACAAGTCGTGCAATCGAATGATCGTCACATCGCGCTTATTTACTCAGCCTATTCGAGTAAGTTATATATATGTATTTATATTATATGTATTTATTGTATTTTTTATACCTATAAGTAAATGTAAATAATAACTTATTTGCTCTTCTAGTCTTTACATAAACGACGGATATTTTTTTTTATTAGCTTTACGCTGTATCCCGCATATTGCAGGGTAGACAGAGGGAAGCTAGTGGTAAGGCACTCCGTTTCCCATTTCGTAATGAATTTTCGAGGCATTGCGTGTTAAATGACGGACCTCAACGCCGCGCTTTTGCCTTACCGTACCAGAGGAAAAAAATAAAATTAATTTCAATAAATAATAATCAATTGCACCAAGCGGCAATCGAATCCACAACCGTCGTATCACAGTCAAACGCTTGCGCTACTGCGTCATGACGAAATAGGTAACTTTATAAGCATAAATTTAGCACAAAAACTGAATATTACTGTAATATAAGCAAACAGGAGTTTGCATAAGAACCATGACCTCGTTTTATAGTTTTGTCCTAATCTTTCAATTATTCAAAATCGATTTCATTGTTCGGATTTTCTAGCGCAATTCATGCTTGGTCGGACATGACATGAAGGCTCTTGAATCGCAAAAAATTAATCACAATATTATCTTGTGACAGAATAAAAACATAAAAGCTAAAATATAAACATTTATATAGAGGCCAGGTTGGCACAAGGGTGTGATTGTAACGTCACACAAGGGTGTGGTTGTAGGTTCGATCCCCACTCGAGGGAATTAATTATTATTTCTTAATATTTTTATTTCTCACGGAGTTGAGTTTCGCGACTATACCTAGAAAAATTGGGTGGAAAGCCAATTTCAACTTGTAGGTACTATATACAATATGTAAATATAATCATGAAGGTATAAGAGAAAAAAGGTTTATAAATAGACAGTTATTAAAATTGATGTCAATGTCGTGCTTTGTCTCAACACCAGAGCAAAAAAAATGGATATATTTATTATTTAATTTCCACGAGTGGGAATCGAACCCACAACCTATCGCGTTTATAGTCACATTTTGTGCCCCTGCGCCACGACTGGACTCATCATTAAATATATAAAATGCGAAAATAATTATTTTAACATAAATCCTTAATTTTAAGTATTTAAATGCCATTTAAATATATATTCTATTAAATTCCATCAATAACAACTGTTCTTTAAAATAAACAAGTTAACCTACTGACGCAACTGATTAGGAGTTTACTTAGTCACAGTCGAAGTTATCGATAATTACCTTGTAATTAACATGCCTTGTCTTTGGACTTATGTATAGTTTAGTTTTACTTTTATTATATGGATGGTGTGTAACGCGACAGTTGCGGTTTTGATAACCACTCGATGGAATTAATTATTATTTATTAATATTTTCATTCTGCCACCAAGGCAAAAGCCCGACGCTGACTTTCGCCACTCAAAACGCAATGTCTTCAGAATTCGACGGAAAGTGGTAAACAGAAGTGTCTTAATGGGAACAGTGTCTTAACAATAGGTTCCTAGGTTCCCTGAGGCTAAACTGCTATATGCAGGATACAGCGTGAATAAAAAAATATATTTAGCAGTATTACATTTTTGTGTATATATGGCTCTCTCTGTGCACTTGTCAAAATACAGCAAATAGAGAGGCCAAGAAAACATTAGGGTTTTTGTATAAAAATTATTTCTTAATTATCAATGTTGTAAAATATAATTTCACAGAATTATTGATTAAACTCAAATCGAATGAATCGTTTATAATTTTAAGGTAATAATCAAATTTTGTTTTGCAAAATTTCATACTGTTTCTTCTTAGATAGTCGCTTCGTTTCAATTTATGCAATATAATTTAAAACAGATTTCACTTCTTCATTAGCTGGAAAATTGGTTTCAATGAACTTTAAATATATACGTAATAACGTGAAAGTCCTAAATTGATTGTGAATGAAGTGATTTATTTGTTTGTAAGTTACTTTGATAAATCCTCTCTTTGCCGTTTAATATAATAGAAAATATTGTAAGATTTCAAAAAGTCTAAGCATACATATATTGTAACAAGCGTATTAGAAGATCATTTCCGTAGTTCGATGACAACATATGGCTTAGTTGGTCAGAGCGCTTGGACGGTTTCCGAAGAGGCGTTCAAATCCTCAAATCAAAATTTCTTATTAAGTACATATTTAACAGGTTTCATCATCATCACCGGTGTACTGATAGTCGCAAGATTATTTGGTGAATCAGCAGGATGGAGGACCTCTATCGGCTTCTCCATTATTGGCTTTATTATGTTCACTGCTGCAGCTGGTATCATTTTCTATGGTAAGTTTATTACTTTTTATGTAAAAGTTACGTTTATATTGAAAGGTAAAAAAATATTTACCTAAATAAATAAAACCTAATATATAATAGAAACGCAAGATACATATAATTATTATTCATATATTATAATATTTATAATTATATATATAATATAAATTAAGTTTATTCGTAGAGGCACCAAATCGATACTTCTGCCGATTTTTCGAATGTTTTATAGGTAAGACCCGATTTACGTTCAAAAATATATCTCATCTTCAACTTACACTGTATAGTATTTTTAAATATATATATATATATATATATA
>DWAO01002347.1:0-16208 GCA_018230605.1 Heliconius congener | reverse complement strand
GGCAAAGCGCGGCCTTGAGTTCTGCCACTCAACACGCAATGCCTCCAGAATTCGGTAGAAACTGGAGAACGGAGTGCCTTAACACTAGGTTCCCTCTGCCTACCCTCCTGTGAGCGGAATACAGCGTGAGGCTGATTTATGATTTATTTATTTAATCTTTATGAACTCTACTCGAGTTTGACATAGACAGACACACAGCAGTAAGAAAATTTTATCAAATCTTAATATTTTCTTACATTATTTCTTTCTTTGATGTTCATATTAGAGTCATCGAATTTTAAAAACATTCTCAGATAAAATATTAAACCGTCCAACGTTATTCGTTATTTCTTAAAGAAACTTTAACTGAAAATTGAAATGCATCCATTTCAGTTTTCTCAAAGCGGCGATGTTTTTGATGCGAGGCAGCAATATATTAGGTGAATTGATAGCCACTCTGTTATAAAATAAGATGAAATCGATGTAAGAGTGAGGGCTCGTCGCAAAAAGTAAAACGGAATGCTATTGGAATGAGAATTTTGCGCAGTTTTAATTTATTAAAATTTGCTTCGTCGAGGTGCCCGAGGCAGCTTCTTTGCTTCAAAGACGAGCACTTTTATTACGTTTCCCCTTTGCGACAATTAGCAGCGAGATCCGAGCGGGACTGTGATTCAGCTGGAGTTTCGCGTAGTTTAATTCTGTTACGATGCGATTTCTCCTAGATGCAACATCAACAGTCTCTTTGTCGAATGAAACAACATTAAAATGCATGACAGGATTTTATTTCATTGTAGCTCTCAAGTATATTTAGTTATTTAGAATGAAACTTTATAATGATAATTAAGAATTAAATTAAGCTTTCATATTGAGAGGAACGTGCTCGGGTTGCGTTATAGTTGAATAGTAACAAACAGGCGGGGGCTGGAGCAAGTTATGAAGTTTATCTTTTGATTTATGCTACAGCAACTGTAGATCAAAGAAATGGAACGAACAACGATGAATTTTCACTATAGTTTTACAATTGAACTTACCGCCGAAGCTTTTCCGAACAATAAACATTGTTCCTCAAAATCAAGATAGGGAAAAAACAATGCAGTATTAATGCATGTGTTACAGCCATCGAATCGTAGCGTCGGGCGTTCCGACCGGCTTTCCCGGTACAAATCATAATCAAAACTCGATATGCAGGTCATTCGCAAACAGTGCTGTTCGTTTTGCGCTGTCCCGGTGAAATTTCCGCTAAAATCCAATAAACGGCTATATTCGACGCGTTGTGCACAGATTTTGTCTTGTTTTGGAAATGCTTCGTTGTTTTTTTTTTTGGTAAATCGTGTAGCTATCGTATAGGTTTGCATCGGATGAATGCAACGTCGATGGTCGGTGAATCTCGCGTATATCGTGCCTTTTTTCGTTTTCATAGTTTGATGGATTCAATTAAGAAATATCTACAAAACTTTTATTCTATCGCTGGACTTTTTTTATATAAAAAAATGTAATATTTTATGCTTGATACGTGCAATGGTGAAAGGTGTCTTTTTTTCTTTAAAATTTAAAAATATATTTAATAAAAACACGTTTATTTATTTATATGATAATTCTATGAGAGAGCAATCACGTTTTTATAGGGTACACCGCAAAAAAGGCATAAAAATAAAGTCGGTCGGCGTTTATGGCGTAGCGTGAAATACCGCAGGGTGTGATAGCTATGCAAATCACATAATTGTAGCCACGGAGAAAGGATAAAAAAAACTCGAGCAAAGGAAAAAGATCATAAGTGAAATTAAGACAGTAATTTTAATATGAAAGAGTACTTTTTTACAAGCCGAATATTCATGAAACGTTTTAATTGATTTTTTTATAGTTTACGTCGGAAACTGATTAAAATTTACAATTTCGTGAATACGTGTTGCAAAATAATAATATATAGCATTAATTACGTCAATGTGACAGCCACTTTAACATGCTGGACTCGCGATAGTTGAGATTTCTAACTTAATTTGAATTATATTTATAATTTTAATATCTTTTAGGTATTCCTCTGACTCAATGACAAAGCAAGACTTTTCCAGCATAACTTAAGCATAAGTGAAAAATCATTAAATCAAACTAATTGTAATGCATTATGTAAAGTAGCTACTTTACATAATGCAAACTCAATTTATTTTGATTTAGATACTAAGTAGGTACACACATATACATGTACTGGCTGATATTTAAGTATTCAATCCTTTTTCAGACATCCAGCCGTTATTCAAATTAGCGTAAATTTAGTGGCTTTTTGATTAAAAGTACGAGAAACGGTCGCTGAACGGACAGACGCGACGGTGGAATTACAAATTTCGGAAATTAGGCGGGGTCCGGCATCCGGACTGAGGGCGTAACAGCGTTTCAACTCGGCGGCCACGTCTATTTACGTAAGGAAATATTTATGTTTTATGAATCTCTTAAATTTTTTGTTAACCTCGCTCCTTAGAAAATTGCACCTTGCTTCTATTTTTTATATTTTTTAATTGGATTAGCAGTGCTCGTATTGGGTGATGTTAATGATTTTTTGTAGTAAATACCTATATTTAATATATTTTACAAATATTTAATTTGTATCAATAAACTATTTTATGTAGATATGAATGAAATGAATTTAATAAAAAAAAAATAGAGATGGATCCCTATTTTTTTATAGTAAAATTATTTGACTCTTACCATATCACCTATCTATAATTAATAATCAACGTACGTTTTTTTTTTAAAACACATGCAATAAATTAAAAACGCAGCCCGACCATTTTAAACACTATTCATAGTAAAAAAAAATATATAAAATCAATTTTAAACGATATACGCATTAATCGTCAAATACAAAGCGATCAGAGTGAACAACCGCAGTTTCACGCGTTATTACAGGCGGCACGTTTCCGCATATTTGCTCTGCCACCGTCCACATACAGATGGTATTTATATTACCGTAGTGGTCAGCAAGATGGGGGCCCAGTTAGGGTGGATGTGGAAACTGGATTTCCGCGCTTCATTTGGCGAGGACAAACGTGGGTAAAATGAGTGGCATTATGTAGATACCGGTACTGGTGCCAGTACCGGTACCGGTACCTGAATGCAGACGGTTATCGCAACTGTTAATTGTTCGCGTGATTTGTCGTCGTTAATAGACAAATTCAGTGTTTAGGTAGGCGTCCAAGCAGCGCCGTGTCGATTTAATTATATGAGACGAATTGTGAGGTTGATTCTATAATTTTTATGTAGAGATTTATTTATATATGAAATTGATGAATTTACTCTTTCTTAGTAATCTTTTATACTTTCATGCAGTTTCCCATGGTGTTAAGACACTACGTTTCCAATTTTCCGTCCAATTTTCGAGACAGTGGACAGAGGAGAGTGGTGGAACTCAACACTGCGTTTTGGTTTTTTACCTCCGCTTAGTTAACTTTGTGTATGCTTTACCAATATTCACATTTAAGTCAATAAAATAAATAAGCAAGAAGTCATTATTTACGTAAAATCGATCTTGAGTTATAGGGGGGTCGAAATTGGCCCGAAATGGTTCGTGTAATATAACCCACGGCCGGTGTGTCGCTTTTTTTTGCTCGAACTTGGCGGACACACTGCCGTGTGTCTAGATTCGTATTTTGTTTTGTAGGTAATAAATATGTATTCAAAATTATTAATTAACAAGTCTATCGTTACTCTTAACTTTTTAACAGCTTTTAACGGGATGACCACTCAGTCTATTAGTTAAATAAGTATCAATTACAAATTAAATTTCCTTGTAAAAGGATTAATATTTTTATTTCGAATTTTTATTAATTATTAATATTTTCTATTTCAAATAAAGATACGTAAGGTCGTCACGGTGTCAAGATTTAGAGAAAAATTTGTGATAATTCATTCTGTTCCAAGGTTTTTTAGGACATTGCCATAATTTAATGCTTCGCGCTGTCTAATTTTATAAAGAAAATAGTAATATTACTTAACATTGTTTTTTTGTTTAAAATCCCTATGCCTAGCGGGGTAGCCAGAAAGAACGGAGCGCCAAACGCTACGGTCTCTGCATATTTCTTTCGCCTCATCTAGTTTCATCAATCTCTACAAACATGCCCTCCGAGGGGCCTTCATGGTTTTATATGACCTTCCTCCAGTAGCATCGATATTGTTCTCGAAGCTCTACGGCAGTATCCTCTCTGCTTTTCTTACCACTCACCTCGTTCTTTAGATTTCGAACCTCAAAAATAGCGGACAAAAAATTGAACTGACTAAAACTACAAAAAATCACTCCACATATATTATAAACAATGATTTTATTCATTGTTTCAAGGACAACCCTTACATTGTAATTTAATTAACATTTAGGTAGGAACTTACCACAAACGCGTTGTACGTGATGTAACTGAGGCGTCTCGCGACGAGCAATGGGAGTGGCGCCATCTGGAAAAAACACAATACCCACATTAAAGAGTGCTCTTGTACTCTATAGTTTTTTTAGTAACTCGCATTTACAAGGTACGGGACTTATTAATAGTAGAAATTGATAATTTATTACTAGTTTTACCACATTTCACCCAATTTACAAACATAGTGTGTTAAGTAGCGTAACTCAATGCCGCGCTTTGTCTTGTAACCAAAGTAAGAAAATGAAATTATCCCGAGTAGGAATCGAACCCACAGCCGTCACCATTGCAGTCTGACGCTGCAACACTGCGTCACGACGACATGACGGTTCCTGCTCCATAGTTTCGATCGTAAATTACTCTTCAATTTCAATTGTCAATGCCTACGTAGCTGCTATGTAATTTTGCCTTTGAAGATAATTTGCCAAGGGTTTTGTGCGATACTTTATTTGAATGATGACTGTATTTTTGCAATATAGTTGTTTTTTTGTAGAATTTTTATACTCTTTTATTTTCGTGACATTGACAGATATACCACGAAAAGCAAGTGGATGGCGGGAAACATAGTAGTTTTATACTAGACGCCCTCACCGCTATGCGAGAAAAAAAATGAGGCTGCCGAAAAATAAAGAAAATAATATCGTCATATTATAACGCCGTTACTAAATATTTTTAATAAAAAGTAAACAAAATTTATCGATGCTATTTGAGTAACACTGAATAATATTTTATGATTGAATGAATACAAATGTACAAAATAAAAATTTAAATTAAATTTGCATATTTAAGCAATAGTCAAAATATATTTCGTTATTTACATATTATGTTTGTATTTCAAAGCAGCTGAAACCTATTGTCTAGAAACTAAACTAATTAGTTTTCAGACTAATTTTCATTTAGAACATTCAAATCGTCGTGGTAGCCAGTTCTTTAGTTGAGGACGAGGACGTCGTTCTGTTGATGATTCAGGCCAATGGCCGGTATTCAATTTCAATGTCGAAATTGGATATCGTGAAAAATTACACAGTTTTTATTGGGTTTCGTCAAATATTTACTATAAATAATTACAATATTTTTTTTTCTGTGGAAATGTATTTATTTTTTGGTTATCCTGTTGAATTTAAAATAATTTATTTGATTTTAAAGTAACGATTATATGATATACCTATGTAGGTATTACTATTTAACTTAATAGCCTTAAGAAAATTTATATTGGGTTTTGCCAACACCACACAATTAAAAAAATAACAACAACAATCATCCATACCTATTTTGAAAATAGAAAAAGTTATTTACTTCAATTACAATGCAAACGTAACAATTTCCTTTCAAAGCACACCACGGCGGCCAAGTGGTCTCACCTATATTTAACACATGGTTACCACGTGCCGTTTCCCATACAGCCTGCGATTATGCTGTTAGAGTGTAGGTTTATAACAATTTCATTTGCCTACACCGTAATTACGCTTGAGCAAACCAAGGAGCATTACCTGTTATTTCTAACTTCTATTGAAACTTTTGTTCCGTTTGTATTTCCTTCTGTTTATTGAATTTGAATTGCTCTACTTTTGTATCATATTAAATACTATTTGTTTGTGTAAAATAAAATTGTATTTTTTTTAAAATTTAATTTCTTCGATTTGGCAACAAGGTAAAAGCCAGGCGGTGAGTTTCGCAGAGTGTCCTATTACTAGGTTCACTCTAATAGGTTCTTTGATTTTCACGATTATTACACATTTTAAATGAAACTATTTTAACATTCGTCTGTCAGACGTCGGGTTCCCCAAAATGTATAAAAATACTAAATATACGCGATTAATCCGGTTAAAATAGTTTCATTTAAAATAGGTTCACTCTGCCTGTCCTGTTATATGCGGGATACAGCGAGAAGCTGATTTCGTAAGTATTAAAAGATCTGAAAGATTTTGAGTCATTGTGATGATTGTGACCTGGTGAATTTTTATATGTAAAAAATTTAAATACAGGTTTTACCGGTATTATTACATAAGGAAATGGTTTGGGTACCTTGGATTGGGCAGAAAATAAAGACCTAAATGATCTATTACTTTTCTCTCCTGAGGCTACAACTACAAAGGCTTCAAAGTTTGCGTAAAGATAAAAAATCAATATAACTTAGTACATACGAAATTGTATACACATTGTAAATAATTGAACAAATCAGATACAATAATACACAATATTGTATTTAATCTGTTCAAGTTTAAAGCAAATCTGCATCTATCGAGACGCGTGTGTCTGAAACTAATTAACCGTTCTGGAAATGTTAATTAAAGAAAAGTTCTTATGTTTGAATCAAAGTAAACAACGTTATAGGCGCATTCTGAGAGAACTTGATAATACCCACTTGTTGTCGCTATTCAACTTTTCATTGTTTTATTATTGCATAAACACGCATGTGTCATTAGAAAAGCTTAACTCGTTCTCAGCCAGCAGTAGTTAGGTAGTCCTGTTTGTACATATATTGAAGAAAAAGAGCAGCCGTTGCATTAGTATTTATATAAATTTCTTCTTTATTCAACTTCTCCAGAGCGAATAAATGGAAATTTATATTTAAATAAATATTTCATTTCCTCGAGTGAGGATAGAATCCACAACGAATCGCGTTTACGGTCACCCCCTGGTCCCCCTGCGCCACGACCGACCTCAAACCATTTACATGTTTATATTATTGTCATTTTTAACAATTCGGACGCGACAAAGTTAAAATAAGCCGCTTACACCAGAAAACGTTTGAACACCATTGTGTAGTGCAAAGTGACGCTGTTGAATTTCACTAAACAACTTTCTGTCAGAAACTTTTAGTAGTCGGTTTGTTTGCGGCCGGCCGCCGACCGGGCGCGGCCGTAACGACTCCGAACGCGCAAAATTTCCCCCAAAAGTAATTTGCGATGTCACAACGCTCTGGTATTCTACCAACGGGCGGTATTTACAAATGCGAAACAAAAAGCTGGTAATGACGATGCTAGTTTCGCTAAAGCTCGCCTTTGTTTTTACTGGAGCGGAAATTTGCAAGAAAAAATGCAAGATTGCCGCCGAACTCTTTTAGCGTTAACGTTGATCGCGAAAACGTGTCTGTAAGTCCCATTTGTCACGTTTTAAGCAGCAGTGTGATGGCAACAGTCGAAAGAGGGAATTTATTGCCTTACTTCAGTTTTCTGCCTTAGTCAGTAATTTAAATAATCATCAGATACAAAAAAAGAGAAGTATTTTTTGATGAACTGCTAAAACAGAGTGACAAAACGTTTAAGAACATTTTGTTAGATGTTCAGCGTTTGTGTTAATACTGCACACATGTTCATTAAGTCTATAATAGCATCAGAGGCGCGCGTGAGCGGCACACGTCGATATCAGGACGTTCTAAACAGAGATTCCGCCCGGAGGAACACTTTGTCAATACGCTACATTCTGTTCGTTTGTCAGACGAAATTGCAACTCCATTTTATCTTGATGTCGGTAAAAGTCACAGGACACGTGCTCAAACATTCACTAGGTTGAACAACAAAATATATATATAAACATGTAAAGTTCGGTTCGTAATATTTTATTTATTTTAGCAAAATTACAGAGCAACTGTCAGTTATTTTTATGAAAAAATAAACAACATCCTGGGGCATTTTTATTTCATCCGTATCAAGTATCATTCATTTATTTTGTTATACATAATTTTTTCGTTTCCTGTTAACTAAGAAGAGTAAAGTACGGTTCTTTGATACCAATGAAAAGCTATATAAAATGATTTGGCTATTTAAACCACAAATATGGCGGCGGATCTATTTCTTTCAATATGAAGGCTCTCCCCGGTACTGCTGTAAACGAGCAAAAATAATGGAGAGCAATGAAATTTCCTGGATCAGAGCAAGACTCATTATTTTTTAAAGGAACGCTAATTGCACCGCTCTCGTTATAGACGGCATATTTTTTAAAACAACGGTGCGACAGGAATTTACTTCGTAATGAACTTTATTTATAATTTTTTTAACTTTCGTGACAAAATTAATATTGTCAGATGATTTGGTGAGAGTCTCTACTGTAATCATAATCACTATAGACTTAAAAAATATTGCTGAAGGAATGAAATTGTATTTTAACAATGAAATAAAACTCAGATGTATTAAATAAATAAGCGGATAAATAACCAAATATTTTTTTAATATTCTACTACTTCAGATTTTTGACCTAAACAGTGAAAAAAAAAATGTAAGCCTTTTTTACGGTTATTCGTGAAACCGGCAAACCTAATACGCTAAAAACTCCCTGGGCAACTCCAGCGTCGTATAAAATAAGTTCCAGGCTGCCCTCCGGGTACGCCGAACCGGTGGAGTTTTTTATGACCTTACTTATAGGTAATGATATAAACTATAACGAATGGGTTACGAAATATACCCAGTTTTTGTATGTTTTTACTATTTCAATGTTTTCATTCAACGTGTTTAATTCCTCGATATTTTTTCAGTGACGCCCAACGGGAATGTATGTGTGCTTGAATCGTAAAGTAGACATCATATTTTATATAAGTTTTTAGGTTCGTAACAGGACGCGCCGTCGGAGTTATATAGTAGTAATATTTTACGTCAACGCAATCTTAATTCGACCGAACGCAAAAATGAGATTTTTCCCGTCTCAGCTCCAGCGGAATGGGGGAAACTGTTTTGTTATTAGACTGCTATACCTACTTTTACCGCCGTAATAACCTATTACCCACGTGAAACAAAGCGGAAATATCTGAACGTAATCACGGAATCACGTGACGTATCAACATTGTTCTTACTTTATCGTCATCCACGTTTTCGCCGCGAGAATACTGCAAATTAACCCCGAATCCCGGTTGGATGTGATCCCTAATTTTCAGATACATTTCTGAGAATAAATAGGGGCTTAGGGGCGGCACGCGCGTAAATAACTTCGCGTCACGCGGTACAAGTACTAGGGCACGAGATAAGGAGCCTAGTGAAATTGCCCTTAGCGGCGCTCCTGAGCCGTAATTTATAAGCGAATGCGATTACACTGTCGATATCGTTTTATGTTCTAGGATTTTGCAAGACTACCTACGTTCAGTTTATATAGAAAATAGATTACGCCCCGCCGCAGAGTTTAGCTTTATAATAAGAAGCTTTTGTCCAGTTCTAAAGTGTTAAAAAGCATTATTCCACTGAGAAAATAGCCTTTCAGCTCGTATCTACCCCAAGGGATAAGCAACAGTGTAGTGTTTTGTATGACTAAGAATGCCATTTTGTTCGGAACAAAGGGCCTTTAGCGCTGAAAGTTTGTGCGTGCGCGCAGATTGTCTATTGTCTGCCAAGTTTATACCCGAGGGTGCAAGTCAACTATAACTCCAGTGAAAAACTCATAACAAAGTTATAGTGCTTGTTTTAGTATTTCAAAGGCAAATTACATGACGTCAAGTCGAACTTTTATACGATCCTTCGTTTATTCCACTTCATTTTGAGCTTAGTGGAAAACGGTTATAATTTATTACGACGCATTTGATCTTTATAGCGTAGCTAAACGTGATGTTCGTTCTAGATTCAGATAAAATAAAGCTTTTTTTTAAGTATTATTACACAAATATACTTCATTCAATTACGTACGTCGCGCGTTTAATGGGCTCTAAAGGTTTTCTACAGACTCATCGACAGAATCGAAATAATATTTTACGTTATTCACCTGCTAGTTCGGCACAAAAATGTTAATATCATTTGTTCTAATAAAAGTGAGCTTAGGTGCTTTATCACAAAATTCTTTAGAAGAAAATTCTATAAGGAGCTTATTCGATAAGAAATGGTGAAGCGTGTGTACCTTGGAGGTGGGTACTTTATTATATACGTTGAGAAAATGTCATTGTAGCTGCAGCTAAACTATTAAGCATTTTCTTCTTCAATATAAAGGGTTTTAATAACGTATTTAAGAACACGGTTTTGTGACGCTTACAAGGGTTCATATTATTACATTATTATTAAAAAGGCAGCTTCATGCTTTTTCCCGCATGGCAGCGTATACAGAGGGATATTGGATGTTGAATAGCGGAGTTCAACGCCACGTTAATATTATTATTAATAAATATATAAGTTATTTCATTTAATAAAAAATTTAATTGTATAAACAATTATTTAATTTTACATGTTTATACCTATATACTATATACCTACCTACTGAGTGAAGTCGAAGTAAATATCAATTTCAGGTTAAAACGAATTAACATAGTTATTAAGCTTATTTCAAAGACACATTTTCAGGACAGCTCCTTGATTTCAAGACGAAAATGTACAAAACGAACACTTAGAACATTTAAAATTTGGTAACTTTTAATTGTATTTATCCCTCTTTCGGAGTTGTTTCGCGTTGATTGTAACTCGAAACTCTCGAAGAAAAGTTGGACACTTTTGTTGATAGTTGTCGAGTGCCGGACCCGGGGCATTGCACCCTCAAGAGGTATGGTTGGTCACGTGGAATAATGCGGGCTTTCGGGTGTTCCGATCCACTTAGGTACATTTTAACAATGCTTTTGTTTTTGTTATAGTTGAAAATAGATTAATTTTCACTTTTTTTTAAGAATTTAGTAAAGAAATACTCAGTTTTCCATTTTTTTCCAAATAAAAATATTGCGACAGAAGATTTCAATTTACAATAAAGAAAAAGATGTACCACTTTCGACATCTTACAATTCAAATGTTATCTTTTCGATACTAATTTAATTTAATTTTAATACCAATTATTTTTGCTGATGCAATATTTTAGTAAAAATCTTGCTGTTATTTTTAAGCTAAATAATTTTACCTCAGTCTTAATGTCAGATCATATTTATATATATAAAAGCTCATATAAAAAAAGGATATTAGTGTATGTATAAAAAAGGATTTTTCTATATTCTTATTGCTATACTTACCTTCTACGTGTATTTGCATTTTCACGTATCCACCCTTTTGTGAAGGGTCTTAAGTGATTACCAAGTGTTAGGGCGACAGCCCCCGCTTGTTAAAAACAAGACTTGCATTTTGATCATAGATAATAATTTGCTGTATATTTACATTGTACCTTCCTGAATACACACACGATAACAACGTTTCACCGTTCCCTTTCTAATTAATAAGGCTTTATAAATTTTCAGTGTATAAATTTTACAAAAAAGTTTTGTAATAAAGTTCTTTTTTTATTTTTTCGATTATAAATATTAGCTTCACAATATATCCCGCACATAGCAGGGTAGGAAACCTGGGAACCTAGTAGACAAAAGACACTTCGTTTCCATTAAGATCTATCTTTTACCACATTCCGCCGAATACTTGATGTAATGCGTGTTAAGTGCCGGAATTCAACGCCCTGCTTTGTATCGTTACCAGAACGAAATGAAAATATTAAATTTTTCAATCCCCCAAGTCGGAATCGAGCTCGCAACCGTCGCATTTACAGTCATACGCCTTTACCACGCGCTTACACCACGACGGCCTCAATAAAAAAATAAAAAAATCACTATATTGATATGACATTATTATGTGGCGCAGTAGGACACCATCTGAATGCAATTGCGTTGGAGTTCCACTAACGGGAATGAATTATTTTTATTTCCCCGTTTTGAGAGGGTTTCACCACTCAACGCCACACTTTGTGTCAAATTCAGACGAAAAGCAGGAAATAGAATGTCTTAGCACTAGATTCTGTCTTCATACCCTGCTCGAATATCACACGAAATAGAATAAAAAACCATATATATATTCATACAAAATACTTTTATTTATTCAATATTTTATAGCTTATTTTTGTAATAAAGAAACCACGGAATCTAAGAATAATACACCAGGTTCAGCTTTATACCAAGACATCGGACGTTCTCTAGAGAGCCAGGTCCTTTCTTCATTCACACCGTGAGATCGGAGTGTGCCGTGAATTTGTTATTTATACTGAACTTATATTAAACTGTCTAGGGAGTTAAGTCAATATATTATCTTTTTGCCTGCTTTTTATATACATACTACTTTACATTTTCTGCGTTAAAATATTATGAGATATCAATATATATTGTTTTATATTTTATAATCTTTGTTTATGAGATGAGATAAGTAAATATAATAACATAAAGATTTTTTTACAGCTTCACTCACACAGAGTGAAAAGTGTTAACACTCCGTTTCCCGCCCAATTTTTGACATTGTGTGTCGAGTTTTGAGAATCAACAACACGCTTTGCCTGTCAGAGTGGGGATTGCCATTCCCAATATTGAGTGATAATTAACAATATCATATGTAATCTATAGAAAGAGCTCATACATTTTTAAGTTAAATTTAAATAACGATTCAGATTAACTTGGGAAACTGCTTAAACTTAGATGTTGTGATTATCTAACTATTTTAAAGGTAATCTTAATAGATTTATCTAATGATAAATCCAAAAAAATGCATATCCTTATACTACACTACATTTATAGTACTATGTTATTCTAATTTACAAGTCACGATATAGTACGTGAGGTGAACGAATATTGTTTGTAAGGCTGCGCCGAGACGGCGTCCCCCGAGGCGCGCTGGTCATGCCTTTACTCGTATATACTATTTACTATAAAGCACGCTGGCGATAGCTTTTGCAGTCTAAGATGTATTGGGATAATAATTTTGTATATAAAATTTGTAAGGAAAATTGAGATTATGTTGCATCTAGTATAACATTGTATGATAATTACGTATATTCTATGATAATTTACATATATATTTTTTTATATTAAGTGATAGGTCGCCTTTGATTTCGAAAATTATAGTTTTATTACCATTTTATAACTATTGTTATAGTACGCGTTGTTTTTTAAAACTAGTACTTTATATATTCTTTATTTTGTCTTCTCGCTGCATCCTGCACGCAATAGGATGAAAGAGGAAATCTCGCAATGGCGCACTTTGTCTCGTTACCAGAGCGATGAAATTAAACAATTAAATATTTCATTTCCCTTCGTGAAATCGAACCTACAACCGTCGTGTTTACAGTTGCACGCTTGTTCCCCTGAGCCACGAGGGCTCAATTACGATTTGTACTGGTTCTTCCTCTCTACTTCCATCTGACACATGTTTCACATTTTATAAAACATATGTTTATTTCCATATATATTTATTTTGTAAACATTATATCAAGGAAACATTTTCTTTTTCGCACAACATTATTTTAGTATAGAAAAGTATATTCTAAAAGTCTCAACCTCACCACCTCTATATAAAGCTCAATAATTGTGATAAATTACGCTTTATCCTACTGAATTAGCGGCAGACGGCTTTAATGGCGCTTCTTAGAAGCTTTCCTACGGTGCCATTGGTGTACTTTATGTTGAAGGATTATTTCAGGCTAATATACCACATTCTTCAGTACTTAAGATGACTTTACAAAGTTATGACTTTGAAGGTAGCAGGTTTGATTTTCGAAGGGAATCGAACCCAAAACCTGTCGTTTTGCAGTGATACCTTGTTTCTCTACGCCACAGATTTACTCAGTAGAACGCGCTAGTCTCAAGTATTCTGGTCTTTCTTTATATTTTTTTTATGTTTGATAGTCATTTCTCAAACGAAGCTATAGGTTAAATTACATCAGGTTCATCGTCTTCAGGCACTTAGAATGGGTCGAGAAGTCCCACTAAAATTAACTAATATAGATAATATTACATTAAATGAATATTTAAACATTTATGCCAAACATAGAAGCTGTCAAAATATAATATTAAAAAATAAGTAACACAATATTAACAGATAAAACAAATATTTGTTCTGAACTCCGTTTAAAGTTGATTTAATGCAGTTTACTTCATTATTATTGCAAACAAGAAAGGGTTCCGTGAAAATCTTTATTGGAAAAATTTAAATTTGTATGAAAATTATTTTTTATTTTTACATAAGAGAAAATAAAGCCGTTTAAAAGCAAATTATTAAAGCAAATTATATTTGATCGTTTAAGTTTGCAAATAAGGATTAGTTGCTTTAAATTACCTATAATTTTATTTTTTTATTACCTATAAATATGAGGCCTGTCATGGAGCAGCGGCACGACACAATACAGTTACAGTCACACACTGTAAGACCGACTGGTTGTGGGTTCGATTCCCACTCAAGGAGATGAAATATGTACTTAAATTTACATTTCCATTTCTCCGCTCAGGTATCGAGGCAAAGCGCGGCGTTGAGCTCTGCCACTCAACACTTTGCGTGTTGAGTGGCAGAGTGGTCAGGAAACGTAAGCTGGGTTTTGTTGTTTAGCGTGTTTAGATGGGGCTCTACAATTACGTTTGAATTCGAATAGAGAAAATAGTTTATTCCTTTTCATCATTACCTTATCTTTACTCATGTGTTTTTTTTTTAATTTAAAAAAACATCCTTCTATTCTAAAGTTTTAAGATAGATTTCCAAAAGGCGCGGTTTCAGATTCCGCTACTTTCAAATATATACGAGTATTAGCTATAAGTTATATAAAAAAATATTATTCTTTCTTAAGTATAGAATAACACTAAGAATTTATAATATATATATATACACACACACATATATAACATGTATAATTTTTGCTGATATACCAAAAATACATCACAAAACTTTTAAAATATATAATATAGCTAAAAACAACGATTAATTACTATTTTCTATGTGGACTACGTGTATAAGAGTATACTTCCCGAGAGTTATATGTATGTATGTGGGTCAAATGATATGCGGACTAGGTTAAGTGGGTTGATGGCGTCCTTTCATTGCAAATTGCCATCTAAAGTCGGCTGTCTACTGAACGTATAGCGCGGCGTGTTTCATCATGTATGAGGGAGTGTTTTTGTAAAGAATTCTTAATGATGTATACAATTTTTTATATAAAATACGTTTAGTATTTTTTTTAAATACTGCAATTACTAGTAGGTTTTGGTTCAAATCCTTTGCTATTAGGATTTTGTCTAAGTCTTAATAGTTGGATGGCAGGTTCATATCCATTAGTAAACTATATTCTTCAATATGTAAGAATTCCCATTCTTACACAAAAATAAATTATCGAGTTCCTGAGATACATCGAAATATGTAAAATCAATGCAAATACTTATAAGCAACCAGGTGTTATACATATTAAATAGAAATATTCTACACAGATATATTCTCTTGTAGAACACTTTGATGTTTCTTACATTATAGTTGTATATATGTAGATTGCAGTGCCACACGCAAGGTAGATGATGGGCTTAAATTATGCTCAACGCATTAACCATTTCTGTTTACTTATTCACAGTATTATAATGGCTTCCTTCTGAGCTGAAAGCATCGCTTCAAAATATTTATTTATTTAGCTTCACGCTGTATCCCGCATATAGCGGGTAAGTAGGGGAACTTAGTGTTGAGACACTCCATTCCCCACTTTCGATCGAATTTTCGAAATATTGCGTGTTGAATGGTGGAAATCAACACCGCGCTTTGTAACCACGGAAAGAAAATGTAATATTAAATCATTTATTCTGCGGAATTGAACCTACAACTGCTACGTTTATAGTCATTCACTATGCCATGAGAGCCTCCAAAGCTTTAAAATGTATATACTGTATAGGATATAATTGTGTACATGCATCCGTATTGCAGATAGCCTACACTTGACTCGATGACATTCAATGACTGTTCCAGTTCGACAGTTGTGTCAATTTCATCAATCGCTGTGGGTCGAAGTCCGTTTGTTGAATGATTTTATTGAGCGTCCTATCTATCATTTAATACAAAAATCAGATAGGTTTTTAAATACGAGTCTGATTTTTTATATATAAAATAAAGTTCTTGTAACTTGTTACTTACAACCGTTACCGCCTTTCCATACACAACG
>DWAO01002346.1:0-16209 GCA_018230605.1 Heliconius congener | reverse complement strand
TATATATATATATATATATATATATATATATATATATATATATATGTCTATATATATATATATATATATGTATATATATACTAATATTTCAATTGAACCATCAACTGTTAAGCTGTTTCTGAGTCAATCACTCTATTACATTAATAAATAAATAATATATAGATCTTCCGCGTACAGGTTATGCGCATAATTAGAACCACGTGTAGGTCCGAACCGTATTATTTGTAGTTATTATCATTTTTAATCGACGACATGTAGTCTACAAATTAAGTCTTTTTGACCTTAAATTTTAACATCTGTCCTAAAAATATATTTGCAATGATAATGATAAAAAATTAATGACTTTACATGAAGCTTAATAGGTTATTGAAGAGTTGACATACACAAGCTAGTCATTACGCCCAAGGACTTTGATTATAATCAATAGTTTATTAGCAACTTTTTACTATTATTTGCTAAATCTTATAATCTTATAATTCTGTTTAATATTTATTTAAAGGGAATGATTGAGTGTTATGTTATGGTAAAATTGAAATCGAAAAAAATAGTAAGATACGAGTATATGTAGATTTGCATAAAAGTAGTCGTCTATTGAAGTTTTATAAGAGAAAGCCAATTCTGTCACTTTCATCAGATGTGAGTATGAGATATGCGACAATTTGAACACAACTATTTGATATAAGAGAAAGGGGAGATTAAGGTAATAGGGGTCAATTAAGCAGGATTTCCATTAAAAAAATATTTATTATAATAAAAATATTGTAACCGTCTGTAAATTAAAAAAGTAGTAAAGTTTACACTCATAATCTTCATAGGCAGGGTTTGAAAATATATTTGTTATTGTTGTTTGTCTTTCATTCCTTTGATGGGTGTTTTATGGTTTGTGTACTTTCCAATACCTCGCCCTAATCTCGTCTCTATTTGCAGATCAGTTACAGTGTCATTATGTACGGCTATTAGCGCGGCTTTCACCGTTGACATTGAGTAGTGGTCGTACATACAAATATATGTGTATGTGTGATAATTTATATACACTAAATGAGTTATAATAAAATTAATCTTATATTTTTGATAAGAAATGCTCACTACTTGAATATCAAAGATAAGTTACTAAGAAATCAAACCGAATTGCAATACAAAAAGTCTATTCTTTTTAGTTATTTACTAACACTCCCTGTGTATTGTCATTATTCAATATAGAACAATAATGTTTAATTACATTTTGTATCAACAATTTTTAAGTCAAAAGTATTTTTATTTTAATCTAAACGAAAGGTAGAGAAAGCTAAGTGCTAAGACACTCCGTACTCCATTTCATGTTATATGAAGTTATTTTATATTCTTTTACTGTGATAGTCAGAGCTCTTAATTAAATCATACATAACGACCTGTTACCAGTTGTAGTTGTAGAGCTGTACTTTATCACGTGTAATTGCGAGTGCATTGCTTTCACTCTCGACCTTGGCTACCTGATACTAACTTTACGCGCAGCATATAATTGTAATAAGAAACAACAAACTTGTTCGAACCCGAACTTGTTGTTACGTATTGTACTCTTTAGTTACAGAAGTATAAAATGTAGAGACACTTCACTATTTTTTCCAGTTTTCACTAGTAAATTATAATTTTGAATGTTTATTTTGAATGGAATCTTTATAAGATTCGTGATCTGTAATGATACAACTATGAAGTTATGTTATATTGATTTTATCATGTATTTTTTTATTAAAATCTTATAAAAAATGATACATTTATGACAATAAGTATGTACTTACCTCTTAGTATTGAAAGTTTTATTTCTTCCTGGCAAAGGGTGATCACGCGTTCTATCTTTTGCGGTGCAGTTGGTGGATTTCGGCATCTTGTTTCCTGTAAATAAAAATAATAATATTAAATACTATTTAATTATATTTACATTTTTTTTTCTTATTTTTTAACAATTAATAGTTAATATAGACGTGAATATTATATATATTTTTTATTAATAAAATACGAAAGCAAATTTTTGTGTACTGTACTGAACTGAATACTTCAGTGATGTTTATAAAGAATGAATTAAATTTTTAGCATTTTTAAAGTGTCCTTTCACATTTAGCAATGAAAAAAAAAACTTATTAAGGAACCGAAAAAAAATATTTTTTTATACGTTTTCTTAATAAGTATTGAATTATATTTATTGCCTGCTTGTGCCTGGACACATTGATATATTAAAACCACTGCATTACAACACTTATTTATTATCAAACATAAATGTATCTTTCTATCTTACATCATCTGCAGATCTCTTAGTACAGAATTTGTTAGCAATTCTTCACACGTTGTGAACGTAAGGTTGTAAACAAGGTCTTACAACCTTTGAGCTAATTTGAATGTTAAATTTGTTTTTATTTTTTTATTTTGTAGTATAGCATCTTTAATGGTGCAATTCAAGGTACATTCTTCACTTTTTTTAGTTATAGTTACGTAAGAAAACTTAGAAGAAAATTATATTTTATCTAAATAATATAATTCCTGATTTTATATGATATTTTTATATTTTTATTAGGCTTATATAATCTAAAAAAATGGCTATGTAATTCAGTATTATTTTCTAAAAAAATCCCTTTTATCCGCTTGTGTTGAAAAGGAAGCATCGAATAACCAGACTAACTACCAACAATATAAATTTAACTGATCTTATATTGAAATAAACCATTTTAAATTATCGATTTATATCGATAGTGAATATTCGAAGATTATTATTTACAAATTCATGCATAAATTTATATAAATCATCGAATGTACACAGACCACAAGGCTTTTATGTCACGATTAACTCTCGATATGGGAGATTGAACATGGCCAAAATACAATGAAACGAATGTTATTGTTAAAATTCATGACCATTTGACCATTACATGGATTGCACATGACCTATATTCCGGTAGAATCCTTTCTATTAGTAGTTATTCTTGTTTTGTGTGTCTAAATATTAAATAATAGAAAAGAAACTCTATACGTCACAATTATATTTGCTATTGAAATGGAAGTGCCTAATAGACGTTTTGGTTTTGGATTCAAAATCAAATAATCATTTTCAAAATATAGCGTTATTATGTTTGGAATAGGCAAATAATGTAGCTAAGTATATATAGAGACAATAAAAGCATTAACAGTTTAGATAGGTTGATAGTTTGTCACTGACTGAATATTTCATTCGGTTAAAAATCGATTAAATGAGAGTCGGATTCGAATACCAAGAGTTCTGTACCGGTTTCAGGATTATATGCCAACGGGAAATACAATTTACATAAGTTGATCAACTTAAACTTGCGATCTCGTGACGTTGTTGACAAACGGATAGACGGATATCAAAATGATATTGTAATGGTTTCCTTTTTGTCCTGTTGAGTTAGGGGACCCTAAAAACCAACCATCGTAGCGAAGCGATACAGCATTGACGCGATGGCTATGCGTTCGATTTCCAATCAGGGAATAAGACGTTGACGTTGAGTTCCGCCAATCAATACACAATGTTGAAACTTTTTTAATTTATGTAGAGAAAGTAATATTTTAACACTAAGTTCCATCTGCCTACCGTGCTTTAAACGCAACAGAATATAAATCAACAAATTAATATTCCTTTCTTAACGTCAATAGATAAGCAATTTCAACAATCAACCATTCACAGCGCGTATCTTCATCTTACCTAATATTGTAGTATTCTTATATAGATTACGGTATTTTAAACAAAAAACTGTATCTTAAAGCGATTAGTAAGTTCAGTTACTATGTATGTAAATTAAGGTTATGTGAAGATTTGCATAAATTTAATATTCACAGAAAGCAATAGTTTACTGCAACGGTGTATTGTTTGTTTATCTTGTAACCTGGTTAACCAGTAAATGAGAATAATATCCAAAAAAACGAGTAATTTTTGAAATTACACGTTCTTCGCATGAAACGCATTTCTAACGCATTTATTTAATAGAAAAAAATAAATAAATAAAAGTTCAAGCATCAAAAGCAAATAACGTTAAATATTTAGTCAGTATATTTATATATATTTACAATAATGTCTGTATATTTTTGACTAAAACCTTAGTGAAAATTTTATAACTTTTGAATGTTTTATAAATATTTATACAACTATAAGTTTTTTTATGTCATGGTCAAAACACTTTTTTGTTTCTTTAGTTCCTATATTTAAATAAATTTGGCCCTTTACAAGATACAACAAGTAAAGAATCATGTTACTCCTAATTTTTCTTATAATGGATATAATCAAAATAAATAGAAATAAAAACCTATATTTTACTATTCGTTTATTCGATACCGATTCGATTGACATTTTGGCTTTTAGTATCGTAACTGTAACTGTTTTTTAAATATTTACATTTAAAAAAGGCTATATGTATATTTAAAGTTATTTATTTTCACATAACCGCTACATTTACTTTCACATCAAAAAGATTCGGCTCTCGTCCGATCATATGAGTTTGTAGAACATGTATCAAATGCTGATATCCATCGGGCGGTGAAAGCAGCATTTGAAGCAAGAACTAAATGACTTTAACACTGCTTCATTAAGCATTAATAAACTATAATGTATGGCACTTTATACTATAATTTTTCATTAAATTTAAAGGGTAAGGCCGTCGTGGCGCAATGGGCTGCGTCTGACTGTAGACGTGATGGTTGAGAGTTCGAGCCCTTCTCGAGATGATATTTCAATTATTTGCAAACCTTCGCTTTGACTAACAAAGCGTGGCGTTGAGTTCCGCCGTTTTACAAGTTAGTCGGAAAATAGGAAACGGACTAAGTTTCTCTGCACATTCTGCTATACTTGAAAAAGCGTGACTTATTTTTTTAATAAATTGAACAATATATTTATTTACCTTGTGATTATTAAAATAAAATATTCGTAGAAACCAGATACAAATATGCCGTAATAAAGTGATATTTAATTATAAATTATAGATAGACCAGATTGTCTTGATTTTATTGCTGTTATTTTAAAAGATGCATTATTACTTAATTAGTCTAATAGCCTAATATTTTGGTGTTTGCGAGAAAAATATCCCAATTATGTTCAATTTTTAAAGGCCGAAGAATAATTAATAGTAGATAATTTAGATAAATGATAAGATTTTAGCAAATTGTTAGTCACTGTTAATAATACTTAGATATGTCTAAAAATCATCAAGAAATTTTCCTTTATTACTTTTTTTAGGCTTACACTTTTCCTGTAAGGTAAGCAGAGATAACCTACAGTTAAGTCACTGTTTTCTCTCTCTCTCTCTATATATATATCTCTCGTTTTGTCTTACCAAAGCAATTAAACGAATATAATTTATTCTCCACAACGTAACACATATGTAGCGTTTTCATCTATGCCGTTCTACTGCAAAACGGTGGTCTTCAGCTAAGTGAACTACCTATAAGTACCTACTCGTATATTTATTTTAAGAAATAAAGATAGCCTATTTTCTAACTAAGACTAAGTATTTTTCAAAGGAATCTATTTCAATCATCATCTATAGAACGCGAAACTGGTCCTAATTTAAGTGTTGAATGATTGCAAACAGACTGTTATATATGTAATGAACCGTAAACTCTTAAGCAAGTTGCAGTCTTGAGATAATTCCTAAGCCTCAATATTATTTACTATCGTTACGCAAGCGGTACTTAGTTTAACAGAACGAGCTATATGGAATTTGATCTTTCAATAAGCATCATGCACATAGCAGGCTTAGCTAAGACCTAGTGTCAAAACACTCTTTTCTCCAGTCTCCACCCGAAATGACCAGGACACTGCGTGAACTCAGCGCCGCACTTTAACAACATTTTTGTAAAAAAGACACAAATTTCTCAAAAACTAAAGTCATATCGAGTAGATTCTTTATAAATTACATCATTTATTTTCTAAGTTAGGTAACAGTCAGTCAGTCAGCTTAATAGTTTTTGAATAAGTTGGTTAAATTTTTAAATATATTTCAATTTGTTTAAGCTGATTGCTGTAGAACAATCAAGTGCAAATATACAGAATTGTCACAATTGAGTCATACCAAGTGGGCGCAACCTTGCCAAGTCTTTATAGATGTGTCTCCGTTTATGGTAATGTGTAGGTGGTGACGTTAAAGGCTTTTAAATCCGCTATGTTACGTATAATCTTCATCTTAAGAATATATGAAAACTATTTTTTAAGCACAAGATGGACGATGTTAAGCATTCGATTATTTATAAAAATATTTTTATTTCTTCTTCACATTTCTTCTACACATGCTACGTGTAGAATATAGCCGAGAGAAGCTTATTTTAAGACACTCCGCCAAGTGTTAACACCGGGCTTTGTGTACCAGAGCATGGCCCGTGGTGGCGTGGATCACGTGAAAATTGAACCCACATTTATCAGATTTACTGATAAAAATTGTCCCACTGCGCCACGATTGCTTTCGAACTTTTAATATTCACATTTGTCTAAAATGGATTAATAAATGAAAGTGGAGAGCGGAGTGTCTTTACAACAGAAAAAAAGACCTTTCGCAAACAAGTTTATATTTGTATTATTAGTTTAAAAATGTAATCCAATTATAGATTTCATTAAAGGAAATAATTAAAAATAGCTGTTGATCTATTTACGTAATTTTTTGGTTACAGATATATATTTTTTTATTATTTTAATTACAGAAAATACCCTAAAATACAAAAAAAAATTCGCAACATTATATTAGCAGCACATTATAGTCATTTATTTGAAAATATACCATATCAATAATACCATATACGACAACGTCCAGTTAGATTCGACACCTAAAGCACTAAAGGTTAATATTTTGCCGATGTTTGAACAGAGCATCTTAACATTAGAAGTAAGTTTGCCTTAAAACAAAAACCGCAATATATTTTCTGTTGTATTGCAGCATTTCCTTTAACCTCTTTCACCGATAGACTAAATGAATCCTTACGTAACTCGTTGCGTCAAATCTCGCCGTTTAAAGCATCTTCCCGGTGTGAAATTGCCTATTAGTTATTTAATTGACTTGTTACATGCTGTATAGTTTACCACTTTAATGATTATTGTAATAGTTGTGATACAATCTAAATAGATATTTGTACATAAAGTTTTAAGCCAAACACCCAGCGTTGAGTTCCGCCACTCCACACGCAATGTCTCGAAAAATTCGTGGGAAAGTGGGGAACACAGTGTCTTAACACTAGGTTCCCTCTGGCTACCCTGCTGTATGTGAGATGCTACGTAATGCATAACGTTTTTACGAGACTTACAAAATTCAAAAGAACAATCGGCTTTCAGACTGAGACTACATTTACATGTAGACATTTGCAAGGAGTTATTGCTATTTTATCTTCTCAAGGTTTATTTAATAATTTAAAAGAAAATTTTGTATATAAATTGAATTGGTTTGTGGACACCACTTCAAATATGATAAACAACTTCGTAAATTTTAATATAATGACCATTTCGGTAGCATATTAAAAATGTCACTTGAATGTACGCGTCATAAAGAGATGAATGTGTTGATAAAATGTGTTTTTTTTTCAACGTGTTCGTTAGTGATCGTAGTTGATATATAAGATGACTTACGTGACTATTATAGTCCAGCTGTAAAAACTTAACAATTTAATATTTGTTTCTTACACATTTTTGTACAGAAAAGGCTCAAAATAATATTGATACATACTAATAAAGAGTAAATCTAGGAAAATCACAAATTTCTGTAAGTCCGTTGCTCTCAGAAATGAATATCGACAATAAAACAAGTGAATCTTTGTAACTAGTTGTAACGGCTAATCAGCTCAACTACCTTACAGTGTATTTACTTTCCCTGGAAACATTTTCTCTCTAGTTCATCGTCATATAGCGCTCTTTACGCTACTGAGAGTTGGAAAGAGTATCTATAACCTTGTATTTTATGGTTCTAAGTTAGTTTATAGTGTTTTTTTAAATAAAAACCAGCACATGTTTTTTGATTTATGAATTCGTGATTTGTATAACTGGAATGATAATCAGCTTCACGCTGTATCCCGCACACAGCAGGGTAGGCAGACGGAACCTAGTGTTAAGACACTCCGTTCCCCACTTTCCGCCGAAAACTGCAGGCATTGCGTGCTGAGTGGCGGAACTCAACGCCGCGCTGGAATGATGAAATGTAAAAATGTAAACTGTAATGGGAATTGTATTTGAGACGTCAATTATTATAAATATAGATTTTATAAGTTACTTTACGCTACATCGCACACACACCTCATGTCAAAGCACTACGTCCTTCACTATTGATCTGAGTGGAAGAATTCAACGCTGCAGTTTGTCTCGCTGTTATTTATTATAAGTATGTTATTAATACGTAAGTCGCCAGACATTACGATCATAACTGCAGTTTTTAAAATATATATCAATTCTATTAATAGGCTTAAATCACAATTAAATACCATATAGTCTTTGAAACAAAAATTAAACTATATAAGTTATATACCTAATTTCAGTAAAAAGTCTTCTCCCAAACTAATGAGTTTAAACGTGAATGACCCTTAAATATGTCAATTTTGTGGTTATTTCAAAATTAAATCGTGTATTATTGATTAGCACAATCCTAAATAGATATTTGTATTTGTAGTTACGGTAAATGCAAGTAACGTTCGACATGTCAACGTTTTTTCGAATTATTTTTAAATTTTAACCATGATATTTAATACAAAAGTATATTTTTAATCCAAATTTCATCAAGCTACATATTTTCATTTAGTACTCCAACTTCAGTGAATTTAATTTCTCCGCTGTAGTAGGTATGCGGATACAGTTTTAGGTAAAAAAAAAATAATTATTATATATTACTCTGGTTTTGAATAAGTTTTAGAGGTATCCTACAATAAATCTTAATTGTAAATGTTTATTGTTTTAAAGTTGTACAAATTTGAACTCTTATAGAGAAATAGTGTAAATTCACATCTATCTACTATTTACACATCCTACAGCACCTTTATGTGAATTTAAAACAATGACTACGTAAATAAAGTTATAATAATTAAAACACTGTAATAAACCTTATATAAGAGTAGATTAAAATAGCATTATAATATAACAATTAAATGCCCGTTTTGTTCAATTTATTTTAATATTAGTTTAAGTTTATTTTATTTAAATATTTCGATAGCCTTGATATTTAACATTATATGCAATATCAGGATTAAGATCATTCTCCTGCAGTAAATTATTATGTTAAAATGATATTGTGTAAATATCAAAAGGCCTTAAGATTAATATTGCGAAAGCTTTTAATGTAAATGTAGCGTTTACTTTAGATTTTTTTTAATTACCGAGAACTATTACTATTTATTACTTATAATAACATAAAATTTACTTAAATGTTTATTATATACAAACATTAAAAGTCAATTTTATAACATGACATTTACTAAGTTAGATTATATCATAATTATAGATAGGTATGTGATTAAAACATACAGTCACAGCTCAGTAGTAACAAGTCACACGCCTTCAAGGCTGTCTAGAAACTGGAGCAGCTATGTGAATTGATTTTGTTGTCCAACATAAAATCAATTATATTTTTTCCTTAAAGACTAGTTTGTCTAAAACTATATATATACATATTTATTATCAATAATTAGTTATATTTAGTGCAAATTTACGAATTAGCTTAATTCTAAAACTAGATAATGTTTATAATTATTTAATTTAATTTTATTAAATTAATCATTTTATAAATTTATATAATTATTTGTCAAATGTTTTCTAAGTAACATGTTATACAAATAAAGTACTTACTGTTTCAGCCGATATAGCACTATCACTCAACGAAATACTAAAAATATAGAGACACCATAGCAATGCACTAATTCGCTGAACCATTTTAATCACAATCACAAGTGAAATTATATTTTATTATACACGATTTTTTTATTTTTTTTATGTATGAAAATATATATATTTTTAGATCGTTAGCGAATTTATTTACAGTATGGTAGCGAAAGGCGCGCGTTCGAACGCAATATGGATGTTGGATTGATCTTGCGCCGATTTTTGAAAGGCCCGCGTAGGAGGGTTTCGCGCCTATTACAAACTGTCATATTATGGCGTTCCGTTACAACATCACAATATTTTTTCAATATGCAATATTAAGTATATTTAATTAGTTTTGGAAAATATTTATTTAATTTATAATATAAACAATATTTTTTTTGTAATATATACTAATAATTTAAATGTATTTGTATAAAAAAGATTAGTATAATCAATTAAGAATATTGTGTTTGACCTGTACATGATGTATATGAGATTCGTCGATCAAACGAGATGACAAATGACAGATGACGCATGACGGGCGATGGATGGTTTGGGGCCACTACCAAAGGTGCTTAAAAATCACTTCATTACGCTTTAGAAAGTTTTGTTAAACCAAAATTTTAAAATATATTTTTATCAATACAGCGAGCGAAACGAGCAGAAGTGCGAAGCAGCCCACTCCCGTGAAGCCCACTTATTAAGTACCACAAGTACCTAAATAAGTAAGCTTTATATACTTTAGCATTCATTAATATAATATCAACAATGTTATATTTTAAAATTTTAAAGTATATTTATATCTCTTGCACTAGAAAACTAATGCGATAAAAAAGTAGGCGATGTCACCATATTTGTGATGCATTCCCGCGATAGAAATCTTGACATTTCTTATCTGGAGCACATAATAATGGCAGTAATTACAATAGATAAAACAAAAAGTTGCACTGGAATCTTCATAATAATTATTTTTATTTAACACAACAACAATTGAATGCATTAAAATCATTCTTTAATTTAAAATACAACGGTAAATGGTAAAAAATAAAATTATTAATATGTACCTACTCAATTTTAAGCTCTTCGTTAAATATTATAATGATAAGATATAAATATAAGATTTCTTACGAAAAATAATGGCGGCAATTTATAGTCGATTCATAGACTCTGAATCTTGAGGATTAAACTTTATAATAACTTTTTTATAATAACTTTTTTTATTAATATGACATATTATTAACATTGTTTATGTATTTAAATATTTTTAATGTATGTACTTTTCTTACATTCTAGAAATCTAGAGTATAAAGAAGTGTGATATTTCATAGGACTTAACGTTTTCGAATTTTTATCTATTTAAAATAACCTCTAGTAGTGAGGTACGGAGTGTCTTAGCACTAGGCTTCTTTGCTTGCCCTACTATTAGTGGGATATAATGTGAAGTTAAAAAAATAGCCTCGAGGCTACTTAAGCCCTATAGGTCCAAATCTTTCTATAAAAATATCTACATACATGATTATAGTGTTACTTCAAGCAAATTTCTACGTCTCGTGATTGTGGAGAAATGAAAATTATTTTCCTTCAAGTGGAAATCGAACTAATACCCAGTCATAGGACGCCCTCATTTAATATTATTTGAAAAACGTAAAAATTACAATACTGGCGTTGATTTACTAAAATCGTAAAAGGTTATGTTGTAAAGTAGAATAACACGCGTAATTAAGTCTTAAAGCGTTTTATGAAACTTGTACTTGTAGACAAGATAAAATCGCAATGAAGCAATCAGTCAACTAGGGCATATGAGGCTTACGAATCTAGATTTTCCTTGTGAAACCTGAGTTTAGCACTAAATGATCGTCGTGATATACATATTTATTATGAAATATGTTATGTGACACCCAATGGAGAATAATTGCTGAAATTATATGAATAAATTTAATATTAAATATTTTATTAGGATAGGCAGAGGCAATCTAATAAATAAAGGCCATTCGTGGCGCAGGGGCATAAAGTGTGACTGAAAAAGCGACTAGTTGTGGTTTCGATCCCCACTCGAATAAATTGAATATTTATATAGCAAAGCGTGAGCAACTAAAAAACAGACTCACAAAAAACTTATGTTTTATTTATTTAAAAATATTATAGCTTTAACCATTACAAAAAATTAATTGGACGAGGAATTTCCACTTTTATTGGTGTCTTTAGGAAGGGACGAGCTCATTCCGCTCTTACTAAGAGTTTGTAACAACTGCATTGACATGAGTCTGCGTTGTGAAATCAAAGTGGATCGTCTGTCGTTATAATATTCTTCGATCTCTTGTAGGGTCAAATCTTTTGTTTCCGGCAAGCAGAAGTATAAGAAGATACAACCTGAACAAAATTATTCTGTCACAAAAATAGTGGTTGTATTTTTCTTATATTACTAATTTCATACGTTTAAAGTTATTAAAAGTATTTAGTAAAATTATTAAAACAGATTTTTGCTTTTAGCTTTACGCGTATTGCGTGTTATATGGCGGAACCCAATGCTGCGCCTTATGAATCAAAACTAGAAAATAAAAATAATTAAAACATAATATAATCATTTCTTATATAAATGAATAAAATTGCAAATAATATTAATAGAAAAATTAGCAGTTAGTTTCACGGGCTCTTAAATAAACCGATCAGAGAGAAAAGAAACTAAAAAAAAAAATTAATCGGAAAGATATGTAAAGTGATGTAAAAAGAATTTTATTTCTCTGCCTACAGCAGAATGGGTGATATATACGTGTAAATAAAAGTAAATAAAATACAAATTGGCAGTTACTCACCTAGCAAGGAGCAAATTCCAAACGCTAAAATGGTATACGGAAATCCAAGAAAATCTCTTACATAGGGATAGCACTTGTTCGCTGAGAAAATTAATAAATTCAAATTCATAAGCGATATCCCACCAAGGAGTCCTCTTACCTAAAATGTATATACAGAACAACAAACCACTTTCAAGACTGTGCGTAGCATATTGGGGGAAATGAAAATATTACAAATTAAAAAGCAAGGTAAACAAGGTTCCCTACCTAAATATGACACTGTTCCTTATCGTCAACTGAAATCTGGAGGCGTTGCGTGTTGAGTAGCGGAATTCGCTCAGAAAAAAATTAAAATATTAAATGTATCATTTCCTCGAGTTGGGATCGAATGCACAACCAGTCGCACTTATAATCACATATACGTACTCCTGAGTCACGACTGGCCTCTTTATTACATTGAGAATATCTAATAATGAAAGAGAAAACGAGTACTTAAAAATACTTAAAGCTTACTTGTAAAGGATATAATTCGTACATAATCAGCGGCGGTAGAGTATAGTAGCCGGTGGTAATAAACATGATGTAGAGCATGAAGCCCACTTGCGGCAATATGGTGGATTGCATTTCATAATGGATCAGGAGCCCGAGAGACACGCAAACTACGCCGACGCCAAGACCTGTATAGAGTTGAAATATTTTTTAAAAAATAAAAGAATTTTTACGTTATTTTAAAAAGAAATTAGGTGGCTTCACTCTATGCTTATATTTATTTTATATAATAAACGACACAACGATAAAAATAGTTTAAGCAGATATTTAAAAAAAACAAAAAAGATTGTATCATTTTTTTTTCATCCATTTGTCCCTCATCCATACTCAATCACACTCATTCAAGTAAAAAATATCAAAAATTTATTTCAAAAGTGTCAATTTATACCAGAAGTAAGCGCTAAAATTCTTCTCCCAACATGAAATATGATTACAGCCACAAATAGTCCCATAATTATTCTCGTGATGCCGAGTATAAAGTTTCCTACATCAGCATTGATGGATGACTTAGATCTCTAAAGAAATTCGAAAATAATAAAATTATTTCTTTTATTTTTATATGAACTTGACGTAAAGCATTCACACGCAAAATCGTTAACAAAATGAAGTAAATAGTATAAAACAAATTTAAATTATTGGCTTCTAACAAGATTAAGAGAGAAGATGTAAAAAATAATTTCTTATATTTCACTCATTTATTATTAAGTAAAGCTCCAGAAATGAAAACTCACCTCTAAAATATCAACGGTCCACATAAAAATTATTGATGAACCAGACAGTTCCGCTATAAGTTTATATATAGTCATAAGACAAAACGGCTTATACGCGGAAGGTCTTAGGAGTGCAGTCAGTTGTTCGACAAAGGATAATCTGTAAAAAAATTTAAGTTAATTAATAAGAAACTAATTGGAAATTAACTCGTATAACAAAATTTTACCTACGAATTTCGTTGTCGTTTTTAAAATCAAGTATGTCGTCCATTTCCGTCTGAATATTGTATTTCTCGCTGCGAAACTTTTTAAGTGATTTAACGGCGTCTTCTGGTAAATCTTTTTGTATCAAGTAATACGGTGTTTCAGGGAGATGTAAGTTGAGAAGAAACAAACATATTGCGAAGGCGCAACCTATATAACATAAAACTGTCCATTTGAACACAGATCCTAAGCCTGCCTGAAATTTAAGTTAAAGTATATAGAAAGATGCCAGTCGTGGCGCAGCGGCACAAAGTGTGACTGTAAAACCGACTAGTTGTGGGTTCGATCCCCACTCGAAGAAATGAAATATTTACTTAAATTTATATTTCCAATAATGCCTCCAGAATTCGGCAGAAAGTGGGGAGCGGAGTGTCTTAACCTACCTTGCTGTATGCGGGATACAGCGTGAAGCTATTTTTTTTTATACAGAAATAGAATTAAATAAAAAAAAGACAAGCTGTAGCCGTCCATGGTGAGCCAGTAAATATATGTCTAGTTGAACGAGTTAGATATGATTTTAATTCTAATAAACTACAGGAGAATATAATACTAAATGATATTGTCCTTGTTTAGTTAAATAAAGTAAGTTTTCTTAATTAACTAAAACCGTAAAGTGTTATACAATTCTTATAAGATAACAAAGGTATCACCTGTAACGTAATGCCAATAGACATAGCAATATTAGGGAAGGATCCGATAACGCCGCGCATATTTGGCAAAGATATCTCCGTCATATAAACTCTTGGAACGCTCATCACCATTCCGATGCCGACACCAGTTATTATTCTGCCTATAATGTTATTATTTATTTTTGTAATTTGTATTTGATAAGTATTGTCGTAGACATGCCTTGAATTAAAGAAAAAGAACAGAACGAAAGAAAAATATAGTAAATATACTTATAAATTTTTAACTAAGATCTACTCACCGATAATGATTTTTTTAGCCGAATCAGCCAAACTTATGAATAACCAGCCGAGGCACACCGGCAGTTGACTATATATCAACATAGTGCGACGACCTAACTTATCTATCAAATAGCCGCACAGTACACAGCCAAAAGGGGAAAATAGAGGCATTACACTGGCTGAAAATAATTACAATGCTTTAAAGGTGGTCTTTAGTAAATGGCTATTTTATTTTTTTCCTTAATAGTAAAAAATAATATTTTGATAAAGAATCCAGAATATGAAATAAAATAAAACATTTTATCAGGGTAGGATACAATTTGATAATAAGAATACATTTTATTTTGGAGATGCCTGGGGAGAGGAATACTGGGTTAACTATATTTTACGTTTTTTCTGTAGTAATTTCGTCTAGTAATTTCGTAGTATTCTTATTCAACATACAGATTATCCTATTTGTTACTAACCAATCCAAGATTCATCATCGATGGTCACTTTAATCATCGAATCAGGTAACCTCAGCTGTGGAAGAGTGACTGCCGAAAAGCCATAAGCCAGTCCAATGGTCACCATCGACAGATTTACCCAAACACCGTAACCTAATTGAATCATGGATGTCGCCGTCCAAAACCCAGGATCTGGATAGTTAACATGTAATTCTGTGGGCATTTTTAAGTCATGATATTATTAATTGTAATAATACAGCCTTATGTTTAAAAAACCGTTATGACATCTATCACTCCAACAATACGTATTCATGTGTGCAAATTTTTTTAATATATTATGTCTAAGATTCCTGTGTATAGTGCTTCAATTTGTTGTATGGTAAAGAAATTAAAAACTTATTTATAATAAAACTTTTTTTTTATAAAAAAAATTAAAACAACACCAATAATTCAAAATTTATTTAATGATTATTTGTCATTTTAGGATACACGTATGGTCTTGTATATTTATTATTAGCAAAATCTGCGGTAAATATCACCTTTCCATTTTTTCCCACCTGACTTTGCACGTATTCTTCAAAGGCTGATAGTATTTGAAGGAGGGAACTTCTCGATATAGAGTCGAATTCAATACCATCAGCTTCCCGAGTTGGGCTATTTCCTAGAAAGTTTTTAGTGTTCAATATAACACATATAATTATATATATATATATATATATATATATATATATATATATATAT
>DWAO01002345.1:0-16213 GCA_018230605.1 Heliconius congener | reverse complement strand
ATTTAAGTAAATATTTCATCTCCTCGAATGGGGATCGAAACCACAACCAGTCGGTTTTACAGTCACACTTTGTTCCTCTGCACCACGACTGGCCTCGACAGTGCTTACCTTTAAAATTTATGTATATTCAACTTTGTTACAGCAACATCTATAACATAGTATTTTAGTATATATTTACTATTTTCGAAATAACAACAATAAAGTATTTGTATGAACAAATTTAAAAATACATAAACCTAAACAAAGTCTTACGAAACCTGCCATTACGGATGGCCGACCAGAGAAAATACAAGGCGACTGAAATGACCCGTACACCGCAATCCTATAATGCAGTGCATTTGAGCGCTACTGTTTTCATTTTTCTTTAACTTAATAAATTCTACTATCAATATTGTTGCAAACTCCTTTTCAAAATATATATTGTGATGTTTGTTATAAATCCAATTTAGATTTCTGGTATACAGGGTAGATATAGAGAACCCAGATAGTCTGTTCTCCACTTTTTTTTTTATTTTTGCGCTAGAAAATTTTTTAATAAAAAAAAAACGTAGTACGTTGAACGTAGCGAGACTCTTACTTTACACCAACAACACTGTTTAAAACTTTAGTCAGTCAGTCAGTCAACCAGCACGCTAAAGCAAAAATGCCCTGCCCCTTGCCCCCTGCTCCTGCCGATAGAAAAAATCTCTAGATACGCCCATATTTTTCAGTTGCGAAACTCAACGCCGCGGTTTGTTTTGTTATCAGGGCGTTACACTCGGACTCAAAGGCGCTGACAACTACTGCTAGCTGACTAGTTTATAACCTAATCTGTAGCTGATGTAGCGTTTATATGTAAATGATATTTTTGCCTACTGTAGTAGTTTTTAAACTAGGGCCAACTAGGTAAAATGCGTTCTATTTAAAAACGGATTTGCATTGTAACATATATAATTAAATAAAAAAATATTTATTTAAATATCTTTCTTAAAACTAAATTGAGTTTAAAAAAAAATACACATAAAAAAATATCACATTGCATGATCGTCAATATTAATTTAAAACAATGTTTGAGCTATTAATTTTTATTGAATATGATTTATTAAATATTTATTCATAAAATATAACAAAATTACTTTGTGGCGACCTCAAATTAAATATAATAATACACATATTTTATAAAAGCACAATTAGTCCTTTCATGTCGATAATTATAGAAAACTCTTGATTGTTATTGCCATTAAATATAAATTATCGTGGGTGAGTTGAACAGCGTGTTTGGCTGTAAACACGATGGTTCACGCTATTTTTGGATTTGTTTCACTCTTTATCTCGTGTATAGCAGCGTAGATAGAAGAAATCTTGTGTGAAGGCAATTCGTTGCCCACGAACCGTCTAACTTTCGAGGCATTGTAAAGAGTAGCGGAACTCAACGCCACGCTTTGTTTTGTTACCAGACCTAGTAAATAAAAATAATATATTCCCCCAAATTGGAATCGAACACACAACTATCGTGTTTACAATTAGATGCCGCGCCATTAATGAATAATATATATTTTAATTATGATTTTGAATTAATATCCAAATAATTTTCATATTCAAATTCATGAAAGAATTGAGGAACGGATTATTTCCACACAATTATAATTTAGAGTACTTTTTAATTTGAAAAGTTTATGTTTAGTACGCGTGCAGAAAAAAAGGTTATTTATTTCCTAGAGTGAACTATCTCTTTATCTTTTGACAAAGTGTAACTATCAAGGAAATTTGGAAAAATTATTATAATACACGTGCCAAAATTATGAACCTGATTTTGGTTGTAATATTTTTTATAAAAATTTAAGTAAGAATAATATTACCCTCTATATAAGAATATATTTTTAAGATTTTTTTTAAACATTTTATTTATGAAGCCGTCGCAGGGGTACAAGGGTGTGACTGTAACGATGGTTCTTTTTTGTGGATTCGATTCCCCTCGGTGGAAGGCTGAAGTTGAGTTCCGCTCTCAACACGCAATGCATCGAAAAATTCGGCGCATACACAATTTTATTATGATCGGGATTCAGCGTGAAGCAGATTTTTTTAATATCATGAATTATCAACTACGCTGATAGGTACAAAACATAGTTTAGGTAAAAATATTTACAAGAAATTAAAAAAAATATGTTAAATTAAAACATTTCATTTAAAACCCTGCGTGGGATTCGAATTAACATCCATAGCGTTTTCAGTGAAACACTATCCCTTTGTACGCCAAGCAGCGCATCACCAACAATATTGAATCCAAAAACATTATTATTTAACTTAACACTTTCATTAAGCCATCACCTCACGTACGATAATCCATTGCAGCTATCAGATTTTACATCACAAAGTAGTGAACAAAGGTAGGTTGATTTTAATTTTGGTGATAACACCAATCCGGAAGGGGAAGCCAGTCAGATATTTCATACGGTTGGATTTAATATTGCCGCAATCAAAAACAATGAACGCCGTATTGTTGTGTACATTTATAGCGGTTATGAGGAGTTTTTATGGCGTATGAAAGATTGATCTCGGACAATTACAATTCGTGTGGTTTTGGTTTTTGTTTACATTGTAGGTTTTGGGTTGAATGTAGGTTTTAGATAAATGAGGTCTGCTGGAGTGTTAAATTTGGACTTTTGTTTCGTTGTAAAAATCCATGATTGTTTCCAACAAATAATAGTTACATAAAAGGAAAGAAATAGTAATAACACAAAGCAGCAGACAAAACGTTATTCCCAGTTGACGGAATATGGCATACATAGTGATTGAACACTAATGGTGGGAAAAGAGATAATTTTAAACTGATTGAATCTGCTTTATGTTTCAAGAGATTGAATTTATGTTTCAAGAGAGTTTGCCTTGCATACATTTTAAATACAAGATGCCATGCCTTTGCATTTCTGAACGCGTTCCCGTGTGGAATAATGTGTTCGCCAAACAATATTTTCGTACTCCAATATATTACTTACTATAATACTTTTTACCAGACTATTGTGTAACAATATTTTTGTTGACGGCTCAAGGCACTTGACGGCACTTTCTTTTTTTCTTTGTACTACGAATGAAAAGGGCATTATTTGATCTTTGAAGATTTTTTTTATAATTCTGTGTCCAAAATTATGCCCAAATCTTTAATTATATTAACTTCTTGAAGTTTTATGCTATTTAGATTAATTAATATATTAAAGAGAAAGGGGTTGGATGAGGCCATTGCGGTACCCCAGACGAAATGAGTAAATTTTGGGGTTGGATGATTGTTTAACAACAATCCTCCATGAAACATCAGAGGAGCTACAGGTGTGTAAAGTGAGATAGACGCGCTTCTTGAAGATGCCCATGTTGTGTCAATGTGGAAATACTGTCACATATAGGCGGCAGTAACTGGTCAAACAATTCCCCAGAACGTTCCCAATGATAAATGCTGCGCCCAGCAAGAAAGCTGGCAATCCACTTGCATAAATTCTCGGGAAACCCGTAAGATAGAAATTTTGCAAGGAGCGCTCCAGGCTCACTCGACCAGAGGCCTTTACTAACGTCAGTTTATACTGTATCAAAATGACAGAGTTGGTCAATACTCCCTCCCTTTTATTGTGATGGTAAACCTATCGAGATTTGTTGTACTAGATTTACCTTTCATGAACCCATGTTGGTTGTTAAAAACAAACTATAGATCTAATAAAATATTTAATAAGCCTAACGCTTTTGACGATCCCTATTTTAAGCCAAATTTTTAAGACAAAATATATTAAGTAGCGACACCCAATTCCACGATTCGATCAGTGTTGGAAAATGTAAAATAATTGAAATATAAATTGAAACATTTATAACGATCGAACCAACAACCATAACTTACAAACAGACGCTATCCCACAGCATTACAACCATCACCAATAAAAATACCAAAACAACACATTTCGTGAAGCAAAACCAGCAAAAAATATATGCGCAAGTCCTAAAGGTTTTCAATTAAGCATTTCAAGAGGCCATCTATTTCGGAATACTGTTGTGCGAAGATTAACTGACACGTCGACACGATCGCAATAATTCCACCAAATAAATCATTCCCCGACACCGTATATTGATGAAAATAGCTATAAATTGGAGCCTTATGTGCGCTACATTAATCAGTTACAAGAGTTACGGACTTGTAGTACGTAAATTAAGTATAATGAAATTAAAATTGGCTAAGTTCGTACGCGCTGGTTGATGGAAGGTTATGTATAGTTTTGTTTCTTTTTTTCGCTACACGCCGTATCAAACATATATAGAATAGGTAGAGGAAACGTTGTATTAAAACACACCGTTCCGACTAAGGCATTTCCGTTCGACACTTTCCGTTTAATCCTCGAGGCATTGCGTACTGAGTGATTTGTCACTCAAGATGTATCAAAAATAGTCTTGTTCCCGCCCTAGTTAGGTACATTAGAGAAATGCAAAATAACATATTCGAAATTAAACATAGAATGACATAATAAAAAACATAGATATGCCCAAATTTAATTTTTCTTTTTTATTTTATTTAGTTTTCCATTATAACTCGCATATAAGGCAACCTAAGTTAAGGCACTCCGTTCCTTACTATACGCCCAGATTTCGACAGTACGAATCGGTTGTGGGTTCGATTCTTAGTCACACGCTGAGCCTCTACGACGGTGTTCATACAAAATAATTACATAAAAAACATGAGTAATATAACAAATTACCAAATTGTATTGGGAGTTAACAAGTTGTAGACAATCGATCTTTGTTAACTTAAAATTATTAGCTACTCTGCGTCAGGCGATGGTGATTGATTTATGTAAGATGCCTCATACAGAAGAATTTTTGACTCCCGCGCGCAAACTTTTCTACTTCTAAATTTTAAATTAACTAATACTAATTGATATACTACTAGTGTCTTAACACTAGGTTCCCTCTAAGGTATTTTTTTTATAGAAAATTCGTTTTTTTCTCCCTTCTCTCTGGCTACCCGTCAGTGATAATGAGTGAAGCAAAAATATCATAATATGTTTTTTTACATAAAATTGGGCAAATGACCACTTTTACCGTTTTCTGCAAAATATAAGTGTGTCGATTTATGTAACTCAAATATAATATGTGATCTTCAAAAGTTTTTTTAGTTTCACGCTGGATCCCTCACGTAGCAGGCTATACAAAGGGAACCTAGTGGTAATTCGTTCCGTTTCCTACTTTTCACCTAATTTTATAAACATTTCAAGCCGAATGACGGAATTTAACGCCGCGCTTTGTCTTGTTACCAGAGGCAATAAAATTAAAATAATGCATTCGTTGCGTTGCTCAACGACAATTTTATCTTTCTATATCTTATATAAGCTATTTTATTTTTAGCATCACACTTCATACTGCACATCCACACCTAGCGGAGTAAGCCGAGGGAACCTGGAAGCATAATGTAAAGAGACACCGTTCCTATTAAGACACTTCCGTTCCCCGTTCTGGACACCACAGCGAAGAAATAAAAATAATAATATTTCGTTTCCTCGAGTGGCAATCGAATACACAGCCTGTCACGTCACAATTACTCCTGAGCCTGGCCTCAAATGATTTTTTATATGTAGGAGTCGTGTCATATTCCAATTTTTTGCTCAGATTCAACACAAAAATAAGCTTAACTTATCGACTTCATGAGATAAAATTTGAAACACTAGTTAGGCTCTTTATGAAAATAAGCAAATTTTATAAGCAAAGTTTCCTTCATTAATGAATTCCATCTTGGCAGGTAAGTAATTACGTAACTTGGCTCCGTTATAACGATCGCCGGCATCTTTGGAACACGCGCCGCTTAATAAATCATCGCGCTGTCTTCAACATGTCTATACTATACTAGAATTGGACTACAGCTTTGCTTTTTAAAAAAATATATACTCTTAACAAATTTTTAGGCCAGTCGTGGCGCAGGGGCACAAAGTGTGAGTGTAAAATCTACTGGTTGTGAGTTCGATTCCCACTCGAGGAAGTTATTATTTTTTATTTATTCGCTCTGGTGTCGAGGCAAAGCGCGGCAAAAGCGTTGAGTTTCGCCACTCAATGCGCAATGCCTCCAGAACTCGGCGGAAAGTGGAGAAAGGAGTGTCTTAATACCAGATTCCCTCTGCTTACCCTGCTGTGTGCGGGATACAGTGTGAAGCTGCAAAAAAAGGAAACAAATTTTTAGTCCACAGTAACTGACATGGACCCGAGGCTCAGGCGTATGTACAGAATCGCGACGTTGGGTTTGATTTCCGCTCAGGGAAATTTTCATTTCATGCTTTCGTTTCTCGTACTTCTATTCCCAAAACTATAATATAAGTAAAACTAAGAAAATAAAAACAACCAATGTCAGTTCTCGACACACAGTTGAAAAATAACTCCAGAATATTAACCTGGTTTTACCTACATCTACAAGATATTAGAACAAATATCACAGGTTTCCTCCTAATTATATATACTGTGGTATAATAGCCGGTTATTATTTTTTACGACAGGACCCTAATGAACATCGGCATAATGTTTACGATATTTACATTATATTTCCTTGTAGCTGAGTAAATAAGTTGATGGACCTCGCCCTTACAAAAAAGGAAAGTGATTAATAAATAAGAAGTGAGTAGATGCCAGTCGCGGCGCAGGAGCGCAAAGTGTGGTTGTAAACGCGATAGGTTATAGGTTTGATCCCAATCGAGGAAGATTATTAAGGTAATTATTATTATTAAGTTAATTAAATATTTCAATTCCACCACTCAACACGCGTTGCCTCTAGAATCCGGCGGAAAGTGAGGAACGGGAACTGAGTGTCGGGGAGTTAACACTGGGTTCCCAGTACCTTCTGGGTAACCGGCTAAGTGCGGGATACAGCGTGATGCAAACAAAAAAACAAAAGCTGTGAGTACTTCCCTGCTCTGCACTCTTAGTACTTCTGACACTTCAACACTCGATTCTTGGTATCCTTGATAGTAGTCAATACGTGCTATATTTAATTTCACTTCTTTAAACTAACACTTAATAATTATGTAGTTTTACTTTAAATTTAAGATTTTGTGAGGTAATTATTAAGGTGGTGGTAGTATCTAATTAAAAATTTTATTTTTGTACGGTTGATTCAGTCTTTTAAGTGGTGCTTCGTTTTATTTAACTCATCAGTTTTCATCCTATCGTCTACATTCTACTCAACTGGCACGCTTATTAGCCATAAAATGTGAAAAAATCTGTACATATATTTGTATATTTTTACGAATCTATTAGTTTTTTGGGAACAAAAAAGTAACAAAACCAGTTTGATGCAAAATCATCAAACACTCAGTTTCCTAATATTCGAGACATTGCGTGTTAATTGAACTCAACGCTGCGCTTTGTCTTTCAGGGTAACAGAATTAAAATAATTTAAATAATATAAATTTCCTCGAATGGGTGTCGAATCCACAAATATCAAGTTTACATCCAAACGTTATCTCTTACTGTACCACAATGGCGTTTAAAATATGTGCTTTAAATTGAGGAGGCAAGACACTCCATTCCCTACAGAATTTCCGAGACATCTCATGTTGAGTATAAAAACACTCCGTTTGTTCTCCGTACCAGTGAAAAATTGAAATGAAAAATGAAAAGAAATATCTCTCTGAGTGGAAATCGAACTTGCAAGCCCCGCTTTTACTGGCAGAAATCATGAGCCACTTTGCCAACATGACATAACATTAGCCTAAAATTCGTAAATGGTTATATTTACAACTAAAAATTAAATATTAACTTGTAAAAAACCAACTAGCCTGTCAAAATATCCAAATAAGCTTAAAATAAATTTGACATTTGAATAAATAAATGTTTGGATAGTGTGAATTTTCATTTTGCTAAAATGTAATTGAAAAGTTTCACGCTGCATAGTTCGAAATGAATGAAATATAGGTTTATCGATATTATAGTTTAATATCCGAAATTTTATTCATTACATCGATATTTAAATCTATATTCCATAAAATTTAATTGCTTCATAATAAAATAATCGTATAATCTCTTATGACTTCATACAAAAATGGGATCGATTTACATGAATGTTTTAATTACAGATATGTTCTTATTTCTATATTTCCAAAAAAACATGGTGCAGTGAGTGGCTGTAAACGCGACGGTGATGCGTTCTATTCCCATTCGCAGAAATTAATTATTTTCATTTTCTCGCTCTAGTAAAATGACAAAATGAAGCGTTGAGTTCCACTTAACATACAATGTCTCGAAAATTAAGCAACAATGCAATATAACGCAAAATATTAAATATTTCATTTCCTCGAATTGGAAATGAACCGACAACCATACGCATACAGTCGTACATTTGTGCCCTGCGCCACGACTGGCCCCGTATAATTCAACATAAGCAGATCTAATTTCATAAGTGAAGCGAAGTGTTTCAGGTCAGAACTCCTTTAACCCCCACGTGACAAGAATATAACCCGTAACTTTATCAAGTAAATAATTTCATGAGCAGTAAGGGATTCTTCTGATTCCTAAAAAGCATACGTGGTGTTAGGGGTTCCAGCCCCCAGCAAGAATTTGGGACGTCGCGTCGTCGCGGAAACTGGAAAATCGGTACAACGTGCCTCGAATACACGACAGAGAACTTGTTCGGGGAAAAAAAAATTTTTGCTCTGTGAAAATTTTTGCTGTCTGACCAGAATGCCTATCTGAATTTTGATGGCCATTGATGAAGGATGGCTGTGTGCGGTCTTATTACGAATTCTGTGGGTGGAAACGTGTTCATCTCGTGTGTTTTGCGTGTGGAATCTTGTTTGGGAGGCTTATTGGCTAGCGTTTGCTATCAGCTATTTTATATCACTGTACAGTGGGTGGATTGTAACTCAATTGCATTAGAAAATATGTTTTATATGTAATTAAAAATGGAAATAATCATGTTATAATTAATATGGAAATATTTGTCAAAATAATTCGACTTGTGTTTTGAACAAAAGAACTAAGAGATACAAGCAAGCTATCAAATTACAACACAAAACAATAAGATACATTGCAACGGTACGGTATTCATAATAAAATGAACATGATTAACTGAGGTAGTCAAATTAAAATATACTAAACTATTTTTTAAACATTTTTAACAGGCGCTCTGACCACTGAGCCATACGTTGAGCATGGTCGGTTTTCAGGAGATGCGGGTTCGAGTCCCGCTACGTTCAAATTTTTATACGTTTTCTAATTAAGTATATACTAAACTAGATCAATCGTTCTCACTTCCGAATAAATAAATGCTTTTTAAGTTCAGATTTAAAGGATATTAAGGAAGGGCGTTTCTATTTAAATTATTTTGCCTTTTCTTGTCTTTTGAAAGATTAAGGTACAGATTTTAATAGGTTCATAGGTTATATAAATATATATTAACACGTGTTATTATTTTTTTAAGCTTCACGCTGTATCTCGCCGCTTAAAGCAGGGTTGGCAAATAGAACCTAGTGTTAAGACACTCAATATCTTACTTTCGGCCGAATTTTTGAGGTATTGCGTGTTGAGTGACGGAACTTAATGCCGCTCTTTGCTTTCTCCGTCGTGGCGTAGTCGCATAATTGACTGTAAACGCGACGTTTGTGGGTTTCATTCCCACTCGCAGAAATGAATTATTATTTAGTAAAAGGACAAAATATTTATTATCATATCTAAACGATTACTTATTTAATTTTCTAACCTTGTAAACAAAAAATGAGTTTCTTGAATCGTTGTGAGTCATTTAAATAATACCAGTATGTAATATATAACAAATAGACACTTATATAGAAAACCACACAATTTCAAAAGGGTAGGTTAAAATAATTAAATCTTGATATAATATAATATAAGGCCACGTTCGCACGTGAATTATGAAAATTTTCCAATTAACATCCGTCGCTCATTAACTTCAAAGGATTTTGCCGTCTAATTTCACCGCCTTTACGGCCTTTCTCTCATATTAATGCGTTTTTACTGTAACTAAAAACACCTTATGCCACGTTTCATACATTAGTCAAATTATAATTCGCACACCTTTTAAAATGCGCTGCAGGAGAAGCGATTTTGTACGTACATTTTTGGTATCTGTAGGCACTTTAAAATATTTTGTTTTGCCTTTTCAGACTCGTTAACAGAGAGAAGAAATGATAATGTTTTATACATATTTCATGTTTACTTAAATTTATATTTCAATTCTTCGTTCTGGTGTCGAGGCAAAGCGCGGCGTTGAGCTCTGCCACTCAATACGCAACGCCTCCAGAATTCGGCAGAAAGTGGGGAACGGAGTGTCTTAACACTAGATTCCCTCTCCCTACCCTGCTGTGTGCGATATACAGCATGATACTGATAAAAAAATAACAATAAATAAACATATTTAATTTTTTCGAGTGGGAATGGAAAGGAATCTTGACATATTTACAGTCGCACGTATACGCCCCTGCACCACGATGTATCTAAATAGAATGTTTTTAGTTGTAACTTATTTAAAATTGCATTTCCTTTTTAATTATCAATAAGTATCATAAATTAAGATATCGAAACACAAGCGAAACCACGAATCAAAACTAGTATACATACACATAAATTGCAAAAAAATTCCTTCTTAGACACAATCATACATAAATCGGTAACGACTCAACGTTTTCAGGAACGAATTGACCGAAAATTTTACTTTCATTCCCTCCTTGCTCCTTTACGGATGCGTGCTCTGAATAGTATGTGAATTGAACCTTTATGTGTGTAAGTCATTATTGCGGAAAGGAAGGCGGTAGTTTTTTTTATTATTTGTAACGAATTTTATTGTGTGTTCGATTTTGTTGAGGTCAGTTGTGGCGAAGGGACACAGGTTGTGAGTTTGATTCCCGCGAAAGAGAATCTTTTACTCTGCTAAGCAGGAAAAATCATGAAGCTGCCGGCTAGCAAAAATAACTGTATTGTAATTCTTTTTTTATTTTAATTTTATTCTTATATTATTATTGGCCATTCACAAATATTAATGGTGTGGTTAAGACTGCAAGAAGATTTTTTTAGCTTCCCTAAGCTACTTAAGACACTCTATTACATCAAGACAGTGTCGTTCTCCGCTTTCCGTTGAATGTTTTGTGTGTGCGTATTGTGTGGTGGAACTCAATGCCTCGCTTTTCATAACTACAAGAAGATATTGTTATATTAATATTTTTTACCTCCTCTTATTTAAGTCACAAAAGTCAATATTTTGTTATAAATTGGTTACCCTTTGAATCGATAACGGTTGAAGCGATAAAAGTATCAATGAAAATAGGCCACAGCGGCACAGTAGAACAGCGTCTAACTATAAACGTGACGGTTGTGGGTTTGACTCCCCACTCACTTAGGGTAACGTTTATCTCTGGTAAGAGAAAACGTGGCTTGATTTTCGCTATTGCAATGTAATGCAATGTAATTGAAATCGAGCATAAATTGGAACAACCATTTTCAGTATAATACTAAATTTGAGTTAAAACTTGGATCGTTTTAAAGTATTACATATGTATATATATCATTATTCGAATAACTCAAAATAAAGTAAAACGGGATAAATGAATAAAATCCATGCTTTCACCAAATTTACCCATACCTAATTGATTTTCTACAAAAACGTGTCTTAACATTTGGTTCCCTCTGCCTACCCGGCTGTGTGCGGGATACAGCGTGAAGCAGATTTGATTTTTCAACTCAACGCCGCGACACCAGAGCAAAGAAATGAAAATATAAATTTAAATAAATATTTAATTTCCTCAATTGGGAATTGAACCCGCAACCAGTCGCGTTTACACTCACCCTTCTGACCTGCGCCAAGAAACTCTAAATACTTGCTGAACTTATACGTACTTACGATGCAAAACGATGTTACTGGAAACAGTTTCAAATTAATATGGTAATTGACTTAATTGCTATGAAGCAAAGTACTCAGATATTATTGTAGCTATTAACATCTTTAAATATTATAAGCAATAAGAAGTTTAAGAGTTAAAATGTTACTTACATTCAACCTCGTCAGCGTTTAGCATTCTGTATATAATAATCAGAACGAGAACGTTTCACTTTTTTTTGTATGAAATAATTTAAAAAATAAATCAGCTTCACGCTTTATCCCGCACACAGCAGAGTGATGGAACCTAGTGTTAAGGCACTCCGTTCCCCACTTTCCACTGAGTTCTGGAGGCATTGCGTGTTGAGTAGCGGAACTCAACGCCGCGCTTTGCCTTGACACCTAGAGTAAAGAAACGAAAATATAAATTTTTATATGTTTCATTTCCTCGAGTGGAAATCGAATCCAGAAACAATCACTTTTTCAGTCACAATATGTATTGTGATTATTACGATTCCAGTCGTGGCGCAGAGGTAGAACCGTATTTTGAAGATGACTGGGTGTGGGTTTCGATTCCAACTTGAGAAAATGAAATATTTAATATTTTTATTTTTTTGCTTTGGTTACAAGGGAAAGCGCGGCTTTGAATTCAGGGAAAAATGGGAAATAGTGGGGACCCAACATTTGTTTTCCCCGTTTCCATTGTCAATATTGCTACGTACGGTATACAGCATGTAACTATTATAAAATTTATAATTTATATAATAACAAAATAAAATTGTTACTTAAAACGTGAAAAAAAAGAATCTAAATACTAGTATTTTGTTGGCACATTTAGGAATTTCAACTCTGAGCTTCGGCATTCGACTCGCGTCTAACGCTAAGCTTAGAAAGGCTTGTTACAAATAATTTAGGTAATTGCTAAGAAAAAAGTTTATCCGACATTAGCTTTAGCATTAACTTGTACTGATTCTAGTTCCTAACTAATTCTTAGTAATGTACACCTAATGTACATATACTACTGTTTTATTTTACGATAACTTTATAATTATTTTTGTTTGAAAAAAAAAATAACAGTTGATCTCCTCTATTCAACTAGCAATGCCTCCAGAAGTCGGAGGAAAATAGGAAGCAGAGTGACAGTCTTAACACAAGATTCTCTCCGCCTCTGTTGTGTGCGGAATACATCTAAAAGCTAAAAATATATATAAAAATTCAAGGTTAAGTAAGACATTTTGTCCGTACACACTCAATTTTCTCGCGAGCAGGTGTAAGAGATTCATTCATCATATTCACTTTGACACGCACATGTGTTAGCGAATTGAACAGTTTCTCTTCAACGCGCCGACTGAATGGGACAGGGATTTCTGGCTGTATCAAGATTTTGGTTATAATTTATATGACACTTTTTTAATAATATGAGGTTTTTTGTCATGATTTATAATTTTTTTATTATGTCATTTTAAATTGTATTTTCTTTTTTATAATAATATCACGAGGCCGGTCATGACTCAGGAATACAAGCGGGCGATTGTAAATGGAAATATAAATTTAACTAAATATTTCATCTCCTCGAGTGGGGATCGAACCCTCAACCAGTCAGTTTTATAGTCACACTTTGTGCCCCTGCACCACGACCGGCCTCAAGAATTAATTATTATATATCAATATTTTCTTTTGTGCTATCAAAAATCGATGGATAGCGGGGAACGGAGTGACTTAACACTAGGTTCCCTCTGCTTACCCTACTATATGCGGAATTCAGCTTGAGGCTGAAAAAATAAATTTGATAAAACTTATAAGAAATCCGTAGAGCTAAGTAGAACAGGGATTTTAATTTTCATCGTACGACTTCTGTGTCGGTAAGATACCAACAACGCCTTCTACATGTTTAAAACATTATATTAACATCTAACTTGCATAACTAAATGTATGTTAATTTTCTTTGTTACACGGTATACGCGAAAAAACATAAATTGAAGTTAAAAGTATTAGTATCAGTAGTTTTTGCAGATTTTAAAAGTAAACGAATGTTCGCTTCGTTGCCAAGTCGGTAATTCTTTGGAATTTGTCATAAATTAGTAAAACAACTGTCATGTGCCTCAGAGGCCAGTAGTGTACCACTACTCAAGTATGCGACTGTAAACGCGACAGGTAGTGAATTCGATTACCACTCGAGAAAATTAGATATTTAATACTTCCAATTCCTTCTGATCCTGGTAACCAGCGTTCTTCCACTCAAAACGCAATGCTAACAGAATCTAAATGGGATCGGAGTGTTTTAGTAATAAGTTCCTAGGTTCCTTCTCCTTAAGCTACGCGTATCTCACAGTGAGGAGTAGGCAGATGAAATCTAGTATTAAGACCACTAAGTCACTCCGTTCTCCCTTTCCGTCGAATTTCCGAGACATTCCTTGTTGAGGGCTTTGCCTTTTTACCAGAACGAGGAAATTAAAATTATAATAATAATATCGTTACGTAAAATAAAATAATTAATAGTTCGAAGCTTAACAAAACATTTTCAATTTAAAGTGAAAACATAAATAAGTAAATCGTTAACAATTTTACTCGAAGAATACTTTAAGCAACTCTGTTACACTATTAGTCCACGTCGGAGCGGACACTGCGATTCTTTAATTTTACTTTCACGAACTCTATTTTAAACAATCATATTATTTGTTTTGGTAATAAGTTAGTGCTACCTACCTTTTTATAGGCCGTCGTTGCGTACGGGGTGTGACTGTAACGGGAGGATTGTGAATTCGATGCCTACTCGGGGGAATTAATTATTATTTACAATTTTTTTTTCGCTCTGGCACCCAGGTTGAGTCGAAAGCCTAGCGTTGAAATCTGCCACTCAACATGCCATGCCTAGAAAAATTCAGCCTAAAGTGTGGAATGGATTGCCTGCCCTGCGCCACCACTGGCCTCACAGACAATTAACAATTTATAATAGATACCACGGATTCTACTTTGTAATTTATACATATATTGTACATTTGGTTAATTAACTTTAACTTTGTTTAAATAGATCATAACCCAACACTCCGTTCTCCATGCAATGTCTGATTACTAGACTGCGTAATAAATGGCGTAAGCTAACGCCGTTATACTTTTAAGTAGACATCAAACTCACAACCAAAAAGCTTATATTCAGATTTCATCATCAACTTACGTAACGTAGAAGGTCTACGTTTTCCAAACGAAACCTGACTAAATCATTATATATATAGTATATACATATATATATAACTAACAAGCCACAGCTTATGAAGTCATAGAAACTTATCACATGTGTCCAGAACCAGCCCCCACTAAAGGGGTGTGAAATAAATCTTTTTCTGCGGACTCAACCCGTCGGTTGACAGAATCGGCGACGCGCACTCTCAATTTTATGTTATATTTTATTTTAAATGTTCTTATTTGTGCTGTACTATTTATATTCAATAAATTTACTTATTTTTTTATTGTATAGATTGTGAAAATAAAAATAATAATATATTTAGGTTTTTCTTTGTCGTATTAAATGGTACGCAGAGGGAACGTGATGTTTAGATACCTTTCTCCGCCCTATTTTCAAAATATTACGTATGGAGTGGCAGAATACAACACCGTGCATTGTCTAAATTTTAATGTTTTTAGCTTTATTATTGATTATTGATACTATAATAATGTAGTTACAACTGACCTGACTTTCTCTGACAGAATAGACCAGTGATTCTCAACCACTGTGCCGCGGCACTTTTGTGTGCCGCCAAATTTCAAAAGTAGTATGTTGAGTTCGTTTTAAAGGAACGATGGGACTGACATTTTTGTATTTTATTTACTTAGGGACTTTTTCCCTTAATAAAAAAAGATTTAAAAAAAATCAAAAGTGTGCCGCCAAATTTTGCAAATATATTAAATTTTTTTTTCATAAACCATTTATGCAGTGTGTTGTAGGAAGTAAATCATTTTTATCTTTTTCTTTGTGTGCCGCAAAATTTTGAAACCGTTAAATATGTGCCGCAACAAAAAAAAAGGTTGAGAATCATTGGAATAGACTATAGTGGTTCGTTCGGTAAAAATTAAAACATACTATTCAATTTGCTCTACGCAAAGGTGCGAAAGGGTATTAATTAACGGAAACGGAAGTATCTTAACATCAGGTTCCCAGGTTCACTCTGCCTAACCTGCTATGTGCAGGATACAGTGTAAAGATACAAAAAGTACTTTTTATTTCTTGAATTTTCAAAAGCACTTATTACTATTGTATTCTAATACATAATACAGAGGCCAGTCGTGGTGCACCGGCACCAAGTGTGATTGTAAAACCGACTGATTGTGGGTTCGATCCCGACTCGAAGAGTTGAAATATTTACTTAAATTTATATTTCCATTTCTTCGCTCTGGTGT
>DWAO01002344.1:0-16215 GCA_018230605.1 Heliconius congener | reverse complement strand
ACCAAAGGACTGAGGGTTAGTTCGTAGATTCTTAAGTACTTTGCTAATGGGATACCTTATTGGTATATTCGCTGCTATATCCTTTCCCGTATTAACAAAAAATCTATTAATAGAATCAATGGAGGCTTGAAGTAATTTAGGATCAATTAGGTCGATTGGGATATATTTCCTGGTGACATTTATAGTTTATTTTTTCTCGCCATTTTAATTAAAGATGGCGAATAGAAACGTACATAGAACGAAAATCTCAGTAGAAATACCGAAAACTGATTGTTAAGAGGTTAACCGTAAAGTATTGCTAATTATGTTTTTTTTTAATAATTTATTTTATAAACTGCTAAATGTACATTTTAATTAAATCTGTTATGAAAGTATTTGAATTTACTTATGTAGAAAACGTATAAAAATTTGAACGCAGCACTTGAACCCGCGCCTCCTGGAAACCGACCAGGTCCGACCTGGACCGACCTGGTCGGTTTCCAGGAGGCGCGGGTTTAAGTCAAGGTACGTTCAAATTTTTATAAGTATTTTTCCTTCCTGAGTGTGGAATAACACTTTAAAAATGTTAAAAGTATTTAAATTTAAAAAATAAAATGCATTTCTCCATTTTTGATAATAAGATAACAATAATTTCTTTATAAGTTTTTATTTCTTAATAGGTTTTTTAATTGAAAAACTATCCTCTACAACAACTGGCAAAAGCTATTAAAGCTCTTATGACAAATTTACAGCCTAATAACTATATAAGGACTTCTTATATAACATTGATTAAAACAGTAAACATTTTTTCATCTTAAATACACTAAAATTATTTTCATTTTTATTTTAGTAATTTGTATTCCCGCCCAGAATAATAATATTTTGTCTTAATTGATAATTAGGTGTCGATTAATGGGGCCTCTATGTTGTTAAGTAGAGATTTTCTCTATTTTTCTATAATACAAATTTAAAGCAATTTGAACATTTTTAGGTTACCAAAAAAATATATTTTGTAATTTAAAATGTATTTCATTATTTGCTTGTTGTTATTATTTTAAGCTTTATTTTTTTTAATATCTGTAATGGAAATCTTCTATTACCTCAAGGAGTCGATTACTGGTGCCATTATCACATATGTAGGATCTCAAGAGAACTCTTGATGAAAATAGGTTAATTTAAATTTCTTTGGCATAAATTATATTTTTTTAAAAGCTAGATCGACAGTTTGATTTAGGTAAACAAAAATATAAAGGCTAGTTGTAGCGTATGGGGCATAAAGTGTAGTTTTGAACGCAACAGGTTGTGGGCTCGATTCCTACTCGAGAAAATGAAATATTTATTACTCTGGTGTCGAGGTAAAGCGCGGTGTTGAGTTCCCCCAGTCAACACACAATACCTCCACAATTCGCCTGAAAATGAAAAACCCCTTTCCCTCCCTCTACCTACCCTATTGGATATAGCGTCACACAAAAGATAAATAAAGCATCAAAATAGTGAGATTTCATAATTATTTTATGTTCAGGTTGTCTCTAAACACTTGAATGATATGAGATATCATTTTATACGTTAATTTTAATGAAGTACTTTAGTAATTATATTGAAACCTAACCTGGTTTTAATTTAATTTAAAAACAAAACATATATAAATTCACAACAAAGTTATTTCAAAATGATAATCATTTAAAGCAATTGAATAATGGATTCTCAAAGGATGTCACATCCGCAAAGATACTCACGTAGGAGGACGTACTAGATGGAAGAGTTCCGTAGGTGATGTGGGTACACGTCTGATAACCATTTTTCGGCCATCCGTGCATCCCATCCCGATGGAAGCAAGAGACCGTACAGAGGGTGCATAATGGTTGGTTCCGCTGTCTGAGCCTTCTGGATATGTCGTCACTTGATCATAAGGGCGTAAACTTCGGGCAGACGCCGCACCTGACGCGGCGTGTACGTCTCTTATTTTGTGTGTATCGGTAAAACTTTTGACTTTGCGAATCTGTCCAGAGGGCGTCACAATCGGCACCGAAGAATTAGGTTCAAGAAGTTTGGAGTGCTCATGGTTAAGATTCTCGTAATGATCCACGTGGATCGCCATGCTCGGCGAGGCGGCTTCCGCCGAGGTATTGGCTTTAGTCATTATGTTACGTCACAGGGTCATAACGTAGTGATTGATGTCACGTTTGCCGCTGGCAACGCGCAACTGGCGTACAAGCAACCGACCGAAAACGAGCGAGGCCGGTGGAGTAAGCCGACCGACTGCCGACTGGTTCGCTAATCGCGACAATTGGTAAACAAAGTACGAATCTGTTATTGCAGAGTGGGGAGGGCAGAGGACAGAAAGAGAAGGAGGGGGAAGCCAGGAGGCCGCGCATGCGCTCAGGTGACCGCAATACGTAATGTTGCGTCTGCGACTGACAGTGTTAGTGATGTATGAGGTATTATTTATATAATATGGACAAGCTAAATACAAATACATACCTATATATTTCACCATATACGAGTATGTATATTATAACACAATAATTTAAGTATTGTTTCATTTTTATATATCATTATATTATATATTTTTTTTCTGATTATTATACTGTGCATGTCTCTTCATTATAACAACCATCCCAGTAAGGCTAATTTAGACTTCTTATTAACATTCTAGGCGTTATCGCCGGAAAGCTTTGTTACATTCTTTTGTCAAGTAGTTACGTGCTTTCCTGACAAAAAAGACTTACCGTCTTCTAGTATCAGATTTTGAATAAATCGTACACTAAATATTGCGACACATAAAGAGCGGGGTATGTTGCCATCCCAATTGTTATAACCAAAGTTTCTAATTTCACTTCTTAGGCATAAAGAGACTATAAATTAAGATAAAATGTAATAGTTATGATATAAAAGTGTTATTTATTTATAATATACATATAATGTATATCCATTATAAAATTATTTCCATTCTACACTATTGGGCATATCTTTTTTTTTCTGTTTTTTTGTCATTTTATTTATTTTAGCGTATATGATTAGTTATTATTTAGTGTATATGATTGTTAAATTAAAAGTCGCTATATTTTATTGTATAATTTTATTTTTTGTCTCTATATTATATCAATTCCTTCCTATTCGGAGAGTGCAGTAACTTAAATAGAACGAATATGTGGTGATTTCGATTACATTTAAATTCGGCAGAAAGTGGGAAACGGAGTAACTTGACACTAGGTTCCCTCTGCCTACCCTGCTGTGTGCGGGATACAGCGTGAAACAGATTTTTCGCACATAGCATTACGACCCCATTAAGATACTTCCGTTTATTTATTTAGTATTTATTAAGTGTATATAAAAAAAATAGGCCTATCTATCTGTATATCTGTAAAGCATTAAGTAAATCGTAATCTAAGTCGTTTGGTATTGGTATTTAAATAAGTGTTTAGTTTTTTCACATCAGAATAATATTTTTAAAAATTCTGATAATATTATTATTAAATATTCTTGTCTCAATCGATAATTAGGTGTCGATTACAGGGTGTCCATTAAAAAAGCCACAATGTTGATGACTAAAATTTTTCTCTATTTTTAATAATACAAATATAAAGCAATTTGGATATGTTCTTAGGTTAAATATATATTTTGTAGCCTGAAAATATATTTAATAATTTTTGCTTGTTATAATTGTTTTAAGCCTTATATTTTTTTATATCTGTAATGAATGCTATTATCTTAAAGCGTGGATTACTGGTGCCATTATTGGTGCTGGGCGGGAATAAAACATATTTTATATCATATATGACCAACCACAAGAGAACTCTTGATGAAAATATCATAATTTTAATTTATTTGCTATAAATAAATGTGTTTTTAAGAGCTAGATTGACTATGAAGAATGTTAATAGGTTTGAAACCATGTAATAATTGTTTTTATATATACAAATACACTAGTTTTTATTTCATTAAAAACAAGTAGTTACAGGCATTTGAAGTTTGCAAAAATTTCAAGTGCCGCTAAAGTTTCAAGGCGTCAAACACACTATTTCTTTATATGTGAGTTTTGCACAACATAATTTCACTATTTTTTAACACTGACATTGTTGGAATCTCCATCAGTCGGTGTCGAGGACGTTCGGCTGCTATCTGAGTGAAGGAGCGCGAAGAAGCGAGTATACTTGAGATCCAATAGCCCCAATGACGCATACATTTACTATATACGCTGCAATTTTTGTTAGAACTGTGACTTACTTATTAAAGTAAATGTTTAAAATACTCATTTAATTAAATTTAGGTAGTATTTTCTCGACAAAATATGTCATAATTTAGTAATTTACAGATTTCCGTGGTACTACATACACATCTCATTAGTGGTATGAAATTAATGGTAAAATTTGTAGAGTACATTTAAAATTATAGAGACCACCCCGCTAAGTATTGATTTTGATTTGACTTACTTTGAGCAATTACAATGTTTGATATTCTTAGTTGTTCTTTTGACTACGTTAGCAACGAAATCTAGTTATTAATAAAAGAAATTATACTATTACCTATTATTTTTTATTAACAAAAAAATGCAGTTGGAGGCTTAAAATTAAAGAGAAAGATTTGTTTATTAAATTTATTAATATTTGCTTACATGCTAATTTCATTTAATTATTTTACAAAACTATGGTGATTTCGAATATTCATTATTTATCACAAAGTTCAGAGGAGGCGTCGAGTCTACGTTAATAATAATTAGTATAAAAAGTACAAATAGAATAATCTAATATAGGACGCCACGAGCGCATGCGAGGGAGCGGCGCCCGCGGCGGCCTCGCCCGGCGGTCCTCCGGCGGCGCGAATAGCAACCGAGGAGAGAGGAAGAGCCGACACCGTCTGGCGCCGGCGGAGGAGCGGGGCGTGGACTAGTGCGCGGGCTTAGCGCTGGAACAGCGGGTTGGGGAAGTCAGGCGGGTGTGGCAGGGGCGCAGGCGGCGGGCGCGCGCGTCTCCACGCCACCAGCCAGCACGCGACTGCCGCCGCCACCGCCACCAGCGCCAGCAGTGCCGTCAACGCCAGCGCCACAGCCAGCCCGGCCGCTGACACGCACACCTCGCCACCGCCGCTGCCTTCCGTCGCTGTGTTGGATCCATCTCTTTGTCGCGCCGCACGGGACGGGTCTCGTCTCTCCAGCGTCAGGATTTGGTTAGACTCGACCGTAACCTCCTCGCGTAGTTGGCCCGAGAGGGGACCGTCGTTATCGATAGTTTCTCGTTTACGACGTTTACCAAACGCATCGAAGCCGCGACAATTTACCTACAAATTAATAACGTTTATAAAATTAATAATATTAAAGAAATAGTATAACTGTTTATGCACCAGAGTTGGATGTAATCAACTACATTTGTAAGCAGATTACGATTATATATAATAATAATAATCTGATATAAAATTAAATAAAATTACGCTTGTAGAATAATAATCAGTAATCACCAAATATAATTACTTTCTAGAATACATGTGCTCTGCCATCATGATAATACACAATGTATGTAAATACTTACCGGTTGACACTTTCCGAAACATACGCGTATATTACATTGGAATCTTATATTGTCGCTGCTTGGAAATTTAAAAGCATTAAAAGCCGCTCTCAATGCACTTCCATCTTCACTTCTTTCCCATTCTCCAAAAATCGCGGCATCTGTGGCACAGCCATCTTCATCAGTGACGGTATATTCATTTTCTATGTTTGTGGCCACTTCACTAGTCTTTGCGATACAGCTGCGAGCAAATCCACCGTAGATGCCTGTAAGATAGTTTTTATAATTATAAATGTACTAATTCGCTGCCAATCACACTTTGGGTAAAATTATTTCGCTCGATCTATTTTAAAAAGGAATCAAAGTCTATTTAATCAAATTGTTTTTGTTGTGTTAATAATATTAATTTACTACTTTTTACGTCTGGCAAGAGAGAATGCTATTTATTAAATTTTTTTTTACACTTTTAAAGTGTTATTCCACACTTAAAACAAAAATACTTATTAAGAAAACTTATTTAGAAATAAGTTGTAACAAGCGTATAAAAATTTCGATGTAGCTTGATCAGAGCGCCTGGTCGATTTCCAGGAGGAGCGGGTTCGAATTCCGCTTCGTTTAAATTTTCGCACGTTTTCTAAATAAGTAATTTACTACTTTTCAAAATACTTACTTGATGGTTGAACATCCACTTGCAGAACAAGGTTTTCACCGATTTCTGCGGAGTTGACCTGGTCGCCAGTGCGCGAAACGATGCGCATAGAGCAAGTGGGCGGTGGCCCAGTGTTGGCGATCGTACCGGCCGTTGTCAACATTGACACGTTAAACGCAAGTGTCACATTCTGCTCTCCAGTTTTGTATATACATTTAATATGGAAAGCTTTGGCATTCGATGTCACTAATTTCGGGTGTTTTTGCATCACAAGGACGAAACTCGCCAGGCCCTATAACCAAATATGCAGTGATTGATTTAATCTTTATAATAATATTTACGCAATATATATTTTTCTAACACACTTGGTTACAATTGAAAAGATTTTTAGATTAAATCAGCATAACACTGTATCCTGCATACAACAGGGTAGACAGGGGGAACCTTGTGTTAAGACGCTATGTTCTCCATTTTAAGCCGAAAACGCTTTGCCGCGACACCAGAATATACGCGTTTATAGTCACATAATTGTGCCCTTATGAAAGACTGGCCAATATTTTTATGTAATATTTTAACTATACTTACGTTAACATGAACCAATCCGCAATCTCCAAATAATACAGTAAAGTCTACTGGACTTTCTTGATTTTCTGAAGTGTGGACAACGAGACGACATCGTTCGTCTTTACTGTATCCTTTTACGTATAGGACTCCATTGAAATCTTTAATCTTTAAGCTAACTTTGACTCCATTTGCAAGACAATATACCTTAAAAATATGTTCATAATGAGATTAAAGCATTACCATACATATATGTGTGTGTGTACGTACACACACACACACACACACACACACACACACACACACACACACACACACCCACATACACCCACATACACACACACACACACACACACACACACGCACACGCACACGCGCGCGCGCACACGCACACACACACACACACACCCACATACACACACACACACGCACACGCACACACGCGCGCACGCACACGCACACACACACACACACCCACACACACAGACACACACATGTATGTTATATAAGTATATTCATGATTTCAGCGTCACGCTGTATCCCGCATTTAATGAAGAAGAAATCTAGTGTTTAGTGTCATTGCGCGTTGGGTTACAGAACTCAATGTCGCGCTTTGCCATTTCCCCGACCGGAACCGAACACACACGTTCAGACTTCTTTGGCACACGTCCCTGTGCGCTACAATGCCTCATTATATTTATATCCTATTCTATTATAAAAGGAAGTAAGTAAGTACCTGCATCTCAGGGAGCGGGAAGTCAGTTCGATAAGTCATATTTGAAGTAGAGGTAGCGTTGCAATGTATTCTCGGGTTACCAAAGTACCCGGTAATACAAGTGCAGCGTGAACGATGAGCGACACCTTCACACGTAGCATGTAGTCCACAGGGCTCAGCTTCGCATGCTAGAACGCACTTGGCGTTAACGCAACGTGATGTTTCCTCACATTCATTATCAGCTCGGCATCCAGTTGGGACACATATGTCTCCACGAGCTGTGAACCCGCGTTCTGAGTTACACATGCAACGCCCTCTTGCATCGACCACTCTACCTTCGTGCTCAAGGCACGGCATACATTCTCCATTTTCATTAGTGCCTTGTCCCTGAACACATTTCGTTACAGGTGCTGTAAAAAGATAATTTAATTTATAGATACACGATTTTAATGACTTCCAAAAGTAATTATTAAAAAAATATATATATTTACGTTTGAAAGTAGTACATTCTGTTAACGCATTTCCTCTAAATCCAGGAATACATTCACATATCATTGTTTTGACTAATGGTGTGTCGACAACTGTACATTCGGCATTTATACCACAGGGGTTTATTTCTAGACATGGGTTAACACATTTATTTGACAAGCAAGCAGTTGATGGTGGGCAATCCAAATCTGTATTGCAGATTGTCTCTGTCTTATTGCATCCTGCGCTAGTGCCTTGATATCCGGGAGGACAAACACAATACAATTCGTGAAGGTGCACTCGACATTCTGCAGGCGCATCACAAGTATTAGGAGTACATGGCTCTACGCATTTTGAATTTATACATGATTTAGACGGTGGACATTCCGAATTCGCTCGACAGCTGATAGGACTGCAGGCTAGAGTTGGATTACCAAATGTGCCAATTGCACAACGACATGACGCACGATGTTCAAATCCGTAACATTCAGCAAATTGACCACAGATGTTGGGTTCTACTTTGCAGGCGGGGATACAGTGTTTGTTAATACACATTTCTTCATCCGCACATTGGTCGTCCGTTTGACATGCTATATCGTAACAGCCTGTACGAGGGTCTCCAATGAAGCCAGATCGACAGGCACAGACTGGTTTATGATCTCTTATTTGACAATCGGTATTTGGCCCGCATTGACATGGATTTTTGCAAACTGACGTTATGCAAGCATGATTCGAATTACAATTATGATCAATTTCGCATGCTACTTCTGAAATTGGAGTAGCTGGTTTACAAGCACCTCTCCCACTACTTATGTAACCAGGTGGACATGAGCAGATCATTGTGCGTACAGGTAGCGTCGGGGACACTTCACACTGCGCTGGTTTTGAACAAGGCTGTAAGACTGTACAGGGATTCACACATTTTGCTGCCAGGCACGCTAATCTATGTGGGCAGTCTGCATCGACATAGCATTCTGCTGTTTTCTGAAGGCTACATTCTATGTACGGACTACCAGTGAAACCAGGTTTACATTTACAAACGCTAAGGTGATTGCGGACTAAGCATTCGGCGTTATTACCACAAATATCCCCAAGCTGGCATGGATTAATACAGCGATGCGAACGACACTGTTTGTCTTGCGGACAGTCGCCATTAAATCTACATTCTACAGCTACACAACCTATATATGCATCTCCTTCGAATCCAGAGCGACAACGGCAATATACCTGAGATTTTTCTACCAAGCATTCTGCATTAGGTCCACAAGTACTATTCAGAAGACAAGGGTTTATACAGTTCCCATTAACGCAGGCTTCTTGTGATTCACATTCTAAGTTTGTACGACATCCTACAATACGGCACTGACGATACGGATTGCCATCGTAACCTTCGCGACATGAACAAACTGGTCTGTGGTCACGAATAAAGCAATCAGCGTTTTCACCACAATTACATGGATTTCTGCAAATTCTGTTAATACAAGACTCCTGATCACTACAATCTTTGTCCGATGAGCAACTTAGAGGTGGTAGTTGAGTTGTTTTGCACGCTCCATTTTCATCAGTTATGTAACCTTCTGGACACCGACAAATCATCGTTCGGAAAGGAACGCTGTCTGAAACAGTACAGCGAGCTCCTGTGGCACAAGGCTTCAGTTCTTTACAAGCTTCGCGACATTCATCTTTAAGACATGCATAGCCGCTAGGGCAGTCACCGTCCATTCTACATTCTGGTTCATTCAGTACTATAGTCCTTTCACAGTGTGACAACGGATCGCCTTGTGGTAAAGCAGGTGGACATTTACAAGATGCAGCATGGTTGCGAGCGAAACAATTGGCGTTATAGGCACATGGATTGCCGCCTTCAGATGAACAAGCGTTTAGACAAACACCTTTAATACACACGCTGTCCTCGTTGCAGTCAGAATTGATTACACAATCAGTTACTTGACATTTTTCATAAGGATTGCCAATGGTTTCTTTTGGACAACGACATTTGGGCCGGTGATTTTCACCGTAACATTCGGCATTAATAGCACACGCAGCTTCTAAGACACATGGATTGACACAAGCCCCATTATAGCACATGTCGCTGTCTTGACATTCAGAGTCGGATGAGCACTCAACTGTAATCATTACATATTACAATAAGTAAATATTTAACCAATATTTATATCTGTTTTAAAAAATATTTACATGAGAGTATAAATGTAGTGTCTTACCTTTTACACATCGATCATATGGATTTCCTGAATGATTGATTTCACAGGCACAAACTGGATGGTGTCTTATGACTGTACATTTAGCATTGGTGCCGCACAAGCACGGACTAACACATACACCGTTAATACACGCTTGAGAGAGTGGACAATCAGAGTTCGCCTTGCATCCAACAGGAATTATGGATTTGTCTTGAGAAGCTGTAATGGAGATATCATTCAATATGGGGTAAGTTGATACAAATTTAATTGTAATAATGAAAGAAACTTACGTGGCACACAACGTATTTTAGGATTGCCTGTATATTCTCTAGGGCAAGAACAAAGTGGAACGTGATCTATGACACGACATAAAGTTCCAATTCCACAGGCATCAGCGCAAGGATTGACACATGTTCGGTCGTTACATGCTTGTTCTGGTCCACAGTCATCATCCTTATAACACTCTACAATTGATGGCTGTCTAGCTTCTGAAAAAAAAGATGATTATTGCAACAATATCTAAAGGTACTTCAGTATTATCAAATCTCTTAAAACAGTTTACGCTTAATTGAAATAATATTTACGTAAAGTTTATTAATTAGTGATTACCAATCTTGCTACTAGTCCCAAAATAACTACTATTATAATAATAATATCAAAAGAAAATAAAAATAATATGCAGCTCAGCATATTAGTATAAAAATATTATAAAAATTAAATATAAATTACCTGGATTACATTCTATTCTTGAATTACCAATATAGCCCGGAGGACAGTTACAACGCGACACATGGTCAGTAGATTCACAGAGCGCGTTGTGTCCACAAGGCAGAGCTTTGCAAGCATCTACACACTTCCCGCGACGACATGTCTGACTGTTAGCGCAGTCTAAGTCGGCCGAGCAGTCAGCTTCCGGGAGCGCACGGCATCCACTATCGGGAGCCACACGATCGCCGTCAGGACATACGCATGCGACCGCGCGTAGCGGCAGTATATCCACTGTTCTACAAAGCAAGCTGGCTTCACAGGGGTTACCGATGCACAAATCTACACATCGAGCATTTACACAGCCGAGGGGGCGCACGCAATCAGAGTCAGTGGCGCATTCGTAGGACAAATCTGTGGATATGCAGCCGCGGCCGTATGCGTCACCGCTATATCCAGATGGGCAAGAGCAAATTGGTTGGTGAAGATTAGCCGTACAGATAGCTCCTGGCGCGCAGCTGTTATCAGAACAAGCGGGTTGACAGAATTGATTTAGTCGGTTACATATCTGAGTGACGTCACAATCTTCGTTATATTGACATTTTCCCGAAATGCAGGCACGATGTTGATCTCCCTGGGTTCCTGGTGGACAGCGGCAGGTAGGCGTGTGAGCAATAACTTCGCAGATTGCGTTTCTGCCGCAGTTGTCGCCGAGGGTACAAGGATCGCGGCAGTATCCGTTTATGCAGCTCTTATCGAATGGACAGTCATCATCAGAAGTACACTCCGCTGGAGAAAATGTTAATAAATTGCAAATGATTTTTTTTTAGATTAAAATAAATGTAATTTTTGTTAACATACATATGTACACATATACAATAGAACATTATTGTCAAAAATTATCTTACGCGAGTAGCACGACCGCGCTGGGTCACCGGCAGTGCCCGGCGGACAGCGGCAATGCGCGCGGTGGTCTCGGGCCTCGCACAACGCGCTGGCCCCACACGCGCCTGCGCACGCTGAAATGCAGCGTTGAGCAATGCACGCTTCTGCCGCACCGCACTCAGAGTCGGACAAGCACATCGACCCTCCTGACATACCTATATTAAAAAAAAAAGATTTTATATACAAAATAAAAAAAAAAACATCTCAAGTCATTTTGTGTAGATGTCGTTGTGTGAATCTTTATTTAAAATATTTATGTGCATTTATTTGAAATAAAATATATGAGGCCGTCGTGGCCCTGGGGCACAAGGGTGTGACTGTAATGCGACGGTTGTAGGTTCGGTCCCCACTCGAGGAAATGAAATATTTATTTAAATTCATATTTCCATTTCTTTGCTCTGGTGGATAGGCAAAGCGCGGCATTAAGTTCTGCCACTCAACACGCAATGCCTCCAAAAATTCGGCGGAAAGTGGGGAATGGAGTGCCTTAACGCTAGGTTCTTCCCTCTGCCTACCCCGCCGTGTGCGGGATACAGCGTGAAGCTATAAATTTTTGAGTACATATATATTTATTATAAATTACTGTACATGTATAAATTACTTTTATTTGTAGTTATTTGAAAAAAAAAAACTCTTTTGTGTTTTGATTGTATTATACACTACTCACTTGGCACACATGCTACGTTGGGGTCGCCCTTTAGCGGAGGTATGCAGACGCAGGAAGCGCGGTGCGTTCGGGCATGACACTCAGCCCCAATGCCGCACGTTCTCTCGCACACTGGCTTGCAATGGCCCTGGGAGCATTCTTCTTCATCACCGCATTCCAAGTCTTCTGAACATTGTCCCCCTTTAAATGAGTTTTTTTAATTAGTTTTACATAAGTATAATAAATTATTATAAAAAAAATAGTAAACTAATATATAACATTTTTTGTACATTTAATTACAAATAAATATAGCGTAAAATTACAGTAAGAGAAGATAAACAATGCCGCCACTACAAATTTATAATTATTTATAAAAAATGTGTATCATACAAAATTTATATATGTTCATGTACATCATACATACTTTTGTCAATTCATTGATTACATCCAAGGTTTGCTTTTATGTTCTCATTTAATATAATATGACATGGCACATAATATGTTTTATGCGCTAGTCCTGAAAACTTTAAATATTATAAGCAATACATACCAAATATTTAGTATTTTATTCAACAAAATACTTACTTGGATTGCATTGTACAGATGCGTCACCGGTCAAAGGCGATAGACACTCGCAAACAAGTGTCCTGAAAGGTAATGTATTTGTTACGCGACAAACGGCTCTTACGCCGCACGACGTAGAGTCACATGGATTGTTGCAAGTTCCTTGAAGACACGCAAGTCCTGGACCACATTCGGCATCTTCATTACACTCTACATACTCGTGGACTAAAAATAAAGGTAGATTTTTTTTGGTTAAATTCGAAAAATAAATAAGTAATGATCGATATATCTGTCATAATCAAGTATGAAATATATTACCTGGTCTGCATTCTATTGTTGGATTTCCGCGAGTTCCACGGGGACACTCACACGTAGGGGCATGATTTATAACTTTACAAGAAGCATCTATAGCACACGCTGCAGGACATGGGTCTTGGCATATGTTTGCCTTACAAGCTAACCAATTGGGACATTCATTATCCACTGTACATTCGTCTTTATGACAGATGCTCCATGGGTCACCTTTAGTGCCAGAGTTACATTCACAGGAAGCGGTGTGTCCTCGCGAAACGCAGTAAGCTTCAACTCCACAGCGCAAGCGCAAGCACACTTTCACGCATGAGCCACTTTCACAACTTTCATCGTCTGGACAATCATTGTTGCTGTGGCATTGAACTATAAAAAATATAAGAAAAATTGTTTTACAACAAAAATATTAAATAAGAAACCCTGAATTACAATCATTTAACGTTTATTTCATAAAGTTATTAAAGAAATAAGTACTTAATACCTGAGTAGCATCCGATATAGGCGTCTCCCCCGTAACCTGGCAAGCAAGTGCAACGGGCTCTATGCTGTTTAGCAAGGCATCGAGCGTTTACTCCGCATATGGTCGCACTACATACTTGAGAACATTTAGAGTCTACACATGCGGCATTATCTGCACATTGATCATCGCGAATACATTCCGGCAGAGGAGGTGGTGGTGTAATTGTAGTTATTTGCTCGCAACGTACAAATGGATAACCGGTGTAACCCACAGGACAAGAGCAAACAGCAGAGTGTCGAATACCAGAACAAATAGCATTGATACCACATGCATTAATACATGGGTCTAAACATTTTCTATTGATACAGGCACGATCTCCTGAACAATCATCATTGACAATACATTCAGGGTAGGTACAGACGCCATCGCGACAAGTTCCGTGCGGTCCACAAGGATTAGGATCACACGGATCGTATACTGCAGGACTTGGTGCTGTATCTAAAAAAATATATGTCAATTTTAGCCTTTTTATTTATATTTTCAAGTAAAATTAAATATTTTTTTTCCAAATTTCTTATGGAATAAATTTACTCTACCTCTGATTCTGCAATTAAGGAACGGGTCACCGGTAGTAGTTGGTGGACAGGAGCATATGGGTGCGTGGTCAAATACTCGGCAAACCGCACCATTTCCACAGGCGCCAATACAAGGGTCAATACATTTGTTACGTACACAAGCGCGGTCTCGCGGACATTCGGAGGTCACAACGCATTCTGGGCGACAACCAGTGGAGGCAGCATTTCCACTCGTGCCACTCGGGCAGGAACAGAAAGCGTTATCGCCAACAACAGAACAAAGTGCGCCCGGACCGCAAGGAGATGGCGTACAAGGTGGAGCTAAAAATAAAAGTCAATAATATAATATAGTTACAATTTGACAAATACTTACAAACATACGTATGTCCATTTTTTTTTTTACCTGGAACGTAAACGTCACATCTTTCGAAGGCGTTTCCTCTTGTTCCTAGCGGGCAAGAGCAAAGTGGTACATGGTTTATAGTTTCACATTCAGCCCCGATTCCACAAGTTCCTTGGCAAGGATCACGGCAATGTGATCTTATACAGGCTCGGCTTGGTGAACAATCTGAGTCTGCTATACATTCGGGTCTGCAGCCTGTGTATGGGTCACCGCGTAGATTTGCCTCACACTCACAGGAAGCACTAGTACCTCGTGATTGACAAATTGCACCAGGACCACATGGAGATGGAGTGCACGGGTCGTTTGGTGGTTTTGCTGTGAAATCAAGTATTATATTATTGTAACAACCATGGCTATATAAAGAAGCAAGTAAGGTAAGCAGCTTTGCTTAGTATGACGAACTATCCGTGTAAAAAACACAAGGCCCCTTAAGTTTCGCAAATTAAAACCCATGCCTAAGCTTTAAGTGCGAAAACATAAGATGGTCCTGACGTTAAATCTGTATAAAATAAACTTTAAAGTACAAAGTTTGAATTTCAAAATAAAAAGCAATCGTCCAGTTGAATCTATCTTACGAATATTCCTAATGGGTCCACATTCAATGAAAGGATTTCCTGTACTCGATGGAGGACATTCACAGTGAGGTTTGTGGGCAGCAGTATAGCACACAGCGTTTAATCCGCATGCTCCGGGACATGGATCAATACAACGTCTGTTTAAGCACATGAGATTTCTGGCACAGTCATTTGATGTAAGACATTCGGCATAACAGACAGGAGGAACGCCAAAATAACCGGTTTGGCATTGACAAGTAGTATTAATACAAACTGCATTGGGTCCACATTCTTGACATGAGGACTTCGTTTCGTGCTTATTGTCTGTAACTGTAGAAGTGAAAGTATTTTTTAAATGGTTAAAACAAATATTAAGGCTTTACGACTGTAGACAGATTTGTGCTTGTGTACCTTTGAAGCATCGGATGAATGGATCTCCAGTGTATTGATTGGGGCAGCTACAAATTGGGGCGTGGGCATTAGTTCGGCAAATAGCATGTATTCCACAAGATCCTGGACAAGGATCTTTGCATTTATTATTTCGACAGGCGAGATTTTGTGAACAATCAGAATCAAATCGACATTCAGGCCGGCAGCTTGGAGGTTCGTCAAACATTGCGGACCGACATGAACAGTGAGCTACGGTTCCTGAAGACCGACAAACACTGTTTGGTCCACATGGATTTGGTGAGCATGGATCTAATATAGCCGGTGCTGAAAGAAAAAAAAACACAATTATGTATATACATGAGTAATAAGATTAAACATATATAATTGTAATCTCTATATAAAATGAGACAGTAAAAATATTTTGTCTGTACATTTAGTAATTTTGACTGAAATGGATGGGATGAAATAAGAGGAACACTTAAAAAGAATAATAGAAAGCAAAATTTTTTTTTTTAATTTCTTGTCTGTCTGTTTGTCTGTCTGTCGATATGTATGGTCACATTTTTCTCTGAAAGTACTGAACCGAT
>DWAO01002343.1:0-16221 GCA_018230605.1 Heliconius congener | reverse complement strand
GGGGGGTGTGGGGGTGCTAGGGGCGCGGCTGGGGTCAGGCATCGCGTCACTTGTACGCGCGCGTCGCACACTTCTTCTTTTTGCGTTTGAAGAAACAGCAACATCTGGAATAGACGGATTGTCTGCATGATGATTTTTTATAGTCTGCTTGCGGTTTAACATATTCATTTATATACTTAATAAAATAGTTATAGTTTTGATTATTTACTAAATTGCGTTTATAGGAAAAATGTCGGAATAAATTATATATGAAAATCAATTTGAAGAAAATTTAAAAAACAAAAACATTTAATGTACTTAATACATTATTATTTTAAATAATCTTTTTATTATTTTAAATAATTTAGCTAAAATTAATAGATTTGATTTGATCCAAGTAAGAGGTTTAGGCTAAATATGAATTAAAAGTAATTATTAATAGTTAAGAACAATAAAAGCGTACCACCCAAAGCCTACATAATCATTACAATTATTCATATTATAAAGACATCTCATTTTTTCAAAATAAAGAGTATAAACCAATAAAACATTCTTACTTACTTGTAAATTAATTCAGTTTGGTAATTCAGTCATTTTGGGTAAAATTTGTAGAGCAATAGAAAAATGGGTGTCTATTTCTCTTTAACAGTATAATAATATTTATAATTAGGCTATAATATAACGACAACCTTCAACAGGCGAAGCCGCGAGTGGATTGCTAGTGTTTTATAAAATTAACATTTTTTTTTTCTCCACTAATCCCATATCTAAAATTACCCAACATAACTGATACAATTAACAACGTACGAATATGTTTTCTCATCTTCACGCTGCATCCTGCATATAGCAGGGTAAACAGAAAAAACTTAAGCTAGTGTTGAAACTCTCTTCTCTATATCAATCTCAATTTTCAAGATATTGTGTTAAGTGAAGTGAAGAATTCATATAAGTGGGAATCGAACCCACAATCGTCACGTTTACATGTAAACACATGCCACGGCGGTCTTCACATAATAACTAATAACAATCATATCAGCTTAACATTATATTTCCGCATTTAGCACGGTTCATAGAGACATACCACTACCACTTCACATACATGTACGTACATAAAATCAAATTATTCTTACCGAAAGCAAGCAACAACAATTACCACATAAAGCTACCAACTACGAAAAAAAAACTAAAATTAAAATATAAATAATAAAAAAAAAGAAACCAATGCATACAGTTGAAACACTGACTTGGTGTCGTCGACCACGTCCACCTCGTGGTGCTGCGTGATGGGCGTGTTGCTGTGGCCCGCCGTGGGGTCGTCCGCGCCCAGCTCGCCGTTCGTTGAGCTTACCACCTAGGTTTAAGAAAAAATATGTTTATTTCTAAGTTTTTTCTCACTATACTACTAACCGACCGACGGATTATCGTACCGTTGATCAACTAAACGTCCGATTAAGCGAATGGCCGATCAAGATCAAAATCGATTAAAAAACATACATGTCCTCCAGTTATGTCGGATAATAATTAACGCTCAAATACATTTATATTTATATAATTTATAGAAATATAAAAAAAACTTATGTTGCAGGAAATAACAATTGTTGTATGCAAATGTTTCTATTCTAATAGGCGCGGGTTGGAGCCCCGCTACGTACTATGTTTAATACCTTTGGGAACATTTCCCTTTTCTGTGTGTGAATAAAATTGTAAAAAAATTGCTTAGTCGTTTTTTAAATTTTAAATGTTAGTGTGATTATATTTTTTAAAGAAACTGAGATTTAAAATAATATTTTTAATGAAATATAACTTTATACATTCCTTTTTATCATAGTTTATGTGTTTTTTCGAGGGCTATTGTTCAGTCTTATTTCGTTGTATTTTTAAAACCAATTAGGTAAAAAATATAAATATATTTATTTAATATCTACCTATCCACGTCTCATTTAACATAGACAAATTTATTTTAAAACCAAGCAAATTCTAACAATATTCAACAAAATCCAAATAACATTTAGATTCAGTTTCAACACATACAAAACAAATACAAGGCCTTTAGGGGGGTTATTAAGCGTTACCATTGTTCGGAAATTGGCATCACTTGAACATCAAAATAGCTCTGACCAAGCGACATCCATAGCACACTAACGACAACGTTATTAAAGCATTTACTTTAAAACCGCAAAATTATAAAAAGAATCTAAATATTAAGTAAGCTTTTTCAAAAATGTATTACAGATTTTTTGGCGTGTGTCACATTTAAGCTCGTACGATTCGTTACGGTTTCGGATAGCACATTATTTGTAGCATTGACCTTATTTGAAATGTAAGATAATAAATTCAATTAATAATTTGAATTTTACATAGAATATAAATTTTGAATAAAAAAATTATAATCGTTTTTTTTTCTATCTTCACGTGGCTTATTGCCTTGCCTAGGCTAGGTGCTCTACAACCTAGTGTTAAAACAATCCGTCATCCAGTTTCTGCTCGAATTTGAGCTAGTGTGTTGAGTGGTGAAACTCAACGCCACAAATTTGTCTATCAAAGCGGGAAAATAATCAATTTCCCCGATTGTCGATCAAAACACACCAAAAATATATTAGATATTTTTTTCATATCACACGAGTTCTAAAAACCAACAAATGCTCTAAATATATTCAATCTCAATCAAAAGATAAAGTCAATATGCTTTAGCATCAAAAAAGCGACATGCAAACACACAACTGTTGCCGCAAAATGTTCAAACTGACCGTCGACACCGACCCGGGAAATTTCACATACCGAAAATGCTTATTCTTCAACAGCTAAAAAATAAATACAACAGTGTACGTACATTCACATATCATAGACAAATAATGGGCGAAAAAAAAAGATATCTGTCATGCATAATAATATCGAACGTTTACTTAATAGATCGCCATGCTTCGTAGCAAATATGTATGTCGTATCATACAATTATTTATAATAACTTTTTGGATATAGCCTGGTGTGTGTTTAATTAAATTTAAATAGTTTTATATAAATTTCTATTCATAATTGATCTTGTACTGTATATAAATTTAATTCCACTTCACTTCCACTTCTGTGGAAAAGTTGAAAGGAGTTTGGCTACCATGCGGATTTATTGATTTGAACCCATTGTATCAAATTTATATCTTACACTTATATTTTTTTGCATTATTTGAATATTGATATTATAATATATAACGTAAATTCCGTCGTCGGGTTAAATATACCAGTAGTTTTCATTCCATCTCTCATTTGTAATTAGATTCCCGCCTTTATAAGTGTAAATTGTGGTATGTAAATAATATTCTGATGAAGATGAAAAAATTTTAAAAAGATCAAATTAAGTGTAACTTTTAACTATCCAAATAACAAAAAATGTATACAATATGTAATTTCCAATTCATATAGTTTGGCAGAACTAACATAAAATGACTATTGCACAAGAGAATCCGAACTTAATACTAACCACATCAATATTAACAAATTATAACAATGCCGACCGATCAAAAACACATCCATTACAAATTAAAATCGAACCTACAACCATCTCAACCCACCTGCACAGATCCATGTCGGTCGGCCGGCGTCAGGTGTCCGGTGGCGAGGGGGGTCGCCTTGCCGCTGTGCGGCCAGTTCGCCGTGTTCGCCGTACCACCTGTGCCCGTGTCCTTTACGGCGCCCTGGAAAATTTGATTTACAATATATAATAATAAAGAATAGAAGAAAAAAATTTTTTAGAACACAAAAATTCCAACCCGCGCCTCTTGGGTGAGGTCAAAGCATAAGCTGTTTTATGGTATTAAAACGGGTAAAACCGAAGCCTGCGGGATTGAAACTTCTGTATCTATCTACAAATCATTTTGTAATTAAAATTATTATTTTAAATTAATTAATTAATATAATTTTTATTCATGTAACATTTTTTTACTATTTCATAATAAATAAACATTTGATAATAAATAAACATTTATATCATTAGTAATTTTACTACAAAAACTGGTAATTAAGTAATCTAAATAAACCAATTACAGTATAAAATTTCAAATAATGCGTAACGATTTACTTAAACTAAATCAAAATAAGATTGACCTTGTACGGCTTGATCGGGAAATTGGCTTAAGCTAAGATTTAAATATTATGACTTTTAGCATTATACTACTTAATGAAGAAGATATAAAAATCTGCTTCACGCTGGATCCCGCACACAGCAGGGTAGACAGGAGGAACCTAGTGTTAAGTGTTAAGACACTAAGCTCCCCACTTTCTGCCGGATTCTAGAGGCATTGCGTGTTGAGTGGCGGAACGGCGCGCTTTGCCTCGACACCAGAACGTAGAAATAGAAATATAAATTTAAGTAAATATTTCATCTCCTCGAGTGGGGATCGAACCCACTACCAGACGGTTATACAGTTACACTTTGTGCCCTTACGCCACGACTGGCGCAGTGGCTGAAGATATAAATAAATTAAAAAAAAGAATTACAGAATAATTATTTTATAGGTAATACTTATGTATGAAAAATATGTACAGAACTAATAAATTTTAACTTTGTTATATAAAAAGCAATAATATTAAAACAATGAGTGAGTCGTGTTAATTTACATAAATCACACTCTGCTTTAGGACATCTATATGCCAACAGACGGTACTGGCGTTGAAACCTACTGGCTGGTTAAATATTAAATAATAAATGAAACTACTTTATATTATATTATAAAATATACATAAAAAATGTAAATATATATAAATGAAACTGCTTTATGTTATATTAAAAATTTAAAACATACGTTAAAAAAATGGTATATTGTGACTGAATAATACATGAAAATGAAATAAGTATTACTGTATAATAGTCTAATTCTGTAACATATTATGCATCGAAATACTATTGACATGTGAATATGGAGAGATTTGAGCTTGGGAAAGCAAACTATTGGATCAAACGTCAAACAACATATATTAAAAAGCTGTTTGTGCAAAGTGGTATAACTAATATTTCTTTAATTTATAAAATTACAACATTTTATTTTTAATGTTTTTTATACAAAAATATGATACAAAATACAGTGAAGCCTGATTAATTGGGACATAAGGATTTGTACAATTTAAATAGGTTTTCATTTATCCATTCTTCCAATAAGACAGAAAATTATAGTTATCTTATTTAGTGGCTTGAAGTTTACATATAATTTTATTTGTAAATAAACGTATCGAAACTAAAAACGATAAAACGTCTCACTTTCACAGAAAATTAAATTTAAACACAGAAAAACTCACAGAAATCAAATCTTACTACACCCAGTCCAAAACGTCCCATTATTAGAGGTAATTCAACGTCAAGGCGCTGAGACCTCTTTGGAATCCATATTAATAGTTATTTCTCACTTATCTAGGATCCACTCGACCAGGTTTCACTGTACATGAAATATTAATAATCAACAAGTAAATTTTAATTTTAATTTGATTTAAATACAGTTAGGCCACTTTGCCAACAGTGTAGTGTGTCAAACCTCTCCGGATATAAGCGCCGCCTCATCGTCCTCAACCAAACCAATCATATAATCACACAAATCATCCTGCACCGACAAACAAATTATATGAGTCGGCCATTTTTTTCACTAGTCTCTTTTGTTTCGTAATATTTTTATAGATATATACGCCGCCGTGCAAATATTCTTTTTTGTTCTCTTGAAAATGATTTTAATTTAATGTAGAACGAAAAATTTAAAAAAAAAATGATCCTGTACAATTTGCTTGTGTTTATACTAGGAACGTTTGTCTACTTACATGCGTAAATTTTCTAAATCCATTTTTTTGTTTTTTTCCTATGTACATTTTTTTTTACTATTAGAAAATGTAAAAAAATATAATATAAAATTTGATTTTGTTTTATTTCATATACTAGAATATAAACCAATTTAATAAATTATGATGAAAATTGATGTTATTGTATTTCTAATTGCAGTCAAATACGACAACATCAAATTCAGAATTAAGAATCACAATGCACGGCGATGACATAATATATAAGATAAAATGTTCAAAGTAAAACATCTTTTTTTATGGAAAAAGATATAAAAAAACAAGCGCCATTCCCCAAAACAATAGAAACTGGTGAAAACACTGGCCATATTCAAAAGAAAATATTTGCAAATAAGAAAAAAATTATACCAAAGCCTTTTTTTAAAACAATTTAATAATAAATAATTAAATGTGATTAAACGTGATTTTGGTACTACGCGTGCTATATTAGTGGCAGTTATAAATTATATTACTACCTTATAATGTTATTAAATTACTCAATAAACATAAACGGAAGTGAATATTTATTCAATCTCAAAAAGAATATAATAAGCCTCTATTACGCAGCACAATGTCTGGATGTAAACGCGACAAATTGTGGGCTCTCTCTCTTGTAAATGTCTCGAATATTGAGTGGTGCTTAGGGCGCAATATCTTAACTATAGGTTCTTTATGCTCACTCTGCAACATAAAAGAGACAGCGTGAAGCTAAAAAAAATATTCTAATATGTTTCTTCACATTTGTTGTAACAAATGACCTTCACCTTCTATAGCATTATACATATACAAAGACCTTAATCCAATTAAAGGACAGAAGCCTTGGCTTTCTAAATGTCAAAAATAAATCTACATTGATTTCTACTTATGCCTTAATACCGTCGAGTGAAACGTTAAAGTGGAAATAATTTATTTTTATTAGGATTATCGCTGTATCCCGCATACCCTTCTAGGATAGAGGAAACCTAGTATTAAGACACTGCTCCCTAAGCGCCTTCCAATTTTCAAGACATTGCGTGTTATGTTGAGGAACTCAAAGCCGCTGTCTTGATACCAGAGCGAGACAATGAAAATAATATATTTCCCTAAGTGAGAATAGAACTCAATAACAGACGCGTTAACTGCAGTTTAACGGTCACATTTTTATATATTTTTTAATCTACCTAGTTTACCTAATAAAGAATGCAGAGAATAAATAAAAAAAAAACAATCATAAATTTCTTCATAAGTCAACGATTCTAAAGTTTCCAATCTTATATATATTTGTACTATATTTGTAAAGGTATTAAAAGTATGTCATTAAAAAAATATCAAATATTTACCTTGTGGAAGGGCTGATGTCTGTCACGGTTGGGTGACACGACAATCTCATGACCAGTTTGTATAGAGCCCACGGGTGTAGACTGAAATTAGAAATATTTATACATTTATTTATAGATAATATATATAAAAAATATATGTATTTTAAAATAAATATGCTACTAGAAACGATGATAGGAATTAAACAACGCAATTATTGAAAATGTTTATTTATATGACTTTCTATGTAAATGATGAAATGTACTACAAAATTAAAAACTTATTTAAGAAATTTCAGTACTTTGAATATTACAATAGCACAAATAATCAAAATAATTTTGAATATCATATACAAATGTAGGCTAACATCAACGAAGTAACAGACCTAGCATTATTATATTCTAAATGAATATATCATTTCTTAAGTTCTTTATGTTGATAAATAATAAATAACAATAAAAAAAATATCAATAAATAGAAATAAATATGTAGAAAATTTTCTAGTGATTTGCGAACGAAGCCCAATTAATACATCAACTATTTACACAGAACATTTACACAAAGATTTAGCTAAAGCTAATTGAATATCAAACTAATGGTTTTAGTGACGTAAGTACACATACGTACATACATACATACATACTCACTATTTACATTTATATATATAGTACTAACCTTATCGGATTTATTTCTAACGATATTGGATGGCGGCGCGTTACGCAATATCCGCATCACATGCATATTTGCGGGCTGTTTGCGTGCAACACATATATAACATGCATATATAAAATATATATTTTTTAAAAGCAAAAACCGTTTAAAAAACATGCTGAACGAATGTTGTTATGTCAAAATTTAAATAGAAAAAAAAAATCGACATTTATTCATTTTAACATTAAAAAAAACATGAACCAATAAAAAAAAACTACACAAAAAACAGAAATTCACGAAATAGCTTTATTAATAATAACAATAATAAATTACAACATCTAGCAATTAAGAATTTAACCAAAAGCATTGTGATACAAATTAAGTTTGTGTTAAAGGTTAAAAAAAAAGGTTAAACTAGTGTTTAAAAAAAGCGTTAATTTAAGCAGTTAATGTAAGCACTCCTATATTTGAATAAGGCATTGATGTAAACACAGAGGATCTCTCCAATGAATGTTATTGTTGGGACAAAGTTATGATTTTTATCGAACAATATTGTATTTTTAATAATCAAAATATTTATAACAACATTTTTTATTTAAATAATATTAACAATATTGTTTTAATTTTAATATTGTATTCTTGTATACTATAAATAGTTTACAAGTCTACAGTAGTTGTCATCTCCTTTTTATTATTTCATTAAATAAAAAAAAAAGTCTTCTTTATAACAAATTTAACACTATTTAATTGTAATTTTACATACAAACATATAAATATAATTTTTATTTGTTAGATTAATTAAATAATTTGAATAATGTTTCTAGATTTATTTTTAAGTGATCTTCAGATCTTCTAAGTTAGTCTTCAACCGTGTTAACTCATCACCTATTATGTGGCGGAAAAATTATAGTTAAACGACGTCATGAAATGACATAGATCAAAATAATTTGTTTTGGTTTCAGAAGGAAACTGAGAACCTAGTTTTAAGGCACTCCGTTCTCATTAAGACATTTTCGTTTCCTACTTTCAGCCGAATTCTGCAGGTGTTGTGTATTGATCTACACAAATTTCTACATTTCATGCATAGTAATAATTTTGTTACAACTTCGTAGGGCAAAAAATATAAAAAACATCAAACGTCATAGGAATAGAGGCAACAATCAAGCAAATACTAATGTAACATCTAATCGTAAAGAAAACCTATAAGTAGTAAATCAATACTAATATTATAAAGTTGAGCAGTTTACGTGGTCAGAGTGCACAAATCACAGAAAAATCCCAAGTACAACCAAGCAGCCAAGTGCATTTGCATTTTAATTTTCCATTTATTGTTATACACTAATGCACACAAAGGCTTGTAGTAAGTGTTTCAAGTAAGAAGAAGCAGGCGTACCATGGTCTTGCCGGTCCAGTCGAAGTCGCCGTCGTCGACGTACCCGCGGCGCTCGAACAGGTCGCGGAGCACGCGCCGCAGCTGGTCGTAGTCGGGCGTCTCGAAGAAGTCGAGGCGCCGCACGTAGCGCAGGTACGTGGCCAGCTCCTCGGGGTGGCCCTCGCACAGCACCTGCAAATGTTCAAGGAAATATTTCCTCGAGTGGGGATCGCACCCACAACCGGTCGATTTTGCAGACACACTTTGCGCTCCTGTACCACGACTAGCTTCAAGTATTGTTATGTATACTAGCTTCAACATTACACAATTACACACATTTTTCATTACACAAATTCATTTAAAATAAACCTAACGTTGATTTAAAGGCAAGATTTCATAATAAGTTACTAACTATATAGGCAAGGTGCCATTTCCTTAAATAGCTATCAATATTCAAAACACATCGTAATCGTAATGTATAATACACTAAATTTAATAAATAAGTATCAATGGATTTTTTACTAATATTATTTATAGTAAGCTATTCGTTATATTAGACCTTATGATTGTAAGCGTGTCAGTTGTCGGTTTGATTCCCATTCGGGGGAATGTTAATTATTATTCGTTATTATTTTAATTTCTTTCTCTTCACTCAACACTAGGTTCCCTCTGCCTACCCTGCTGTGGGCGGGATACACCGTGAAGCTAATTTAATTTATTTTTAATTCTTCACTCAACAAACAATACCCCAAAAATTCTGCGGAAAGTGGGAAACACAGTTAACACAAGGTTCCCTCTGCCTATCCCATATGCGGATTACAATATGAAGCTGCAAAAAATAGTTTGATTAGATAATGAATGACTGATAAAGGATTATTTACTTAATATTTTTTATAAATTACAGTACGGTCGACGAGTTTTGGTCGTCCTGACGTTAAATTTTCTGAACTAAGAAAAATCTTAAAATTGAATCTGCGCCACAATCCTTAGGTTTAAAGGCCACGACTCGTCGACCGTGCCTACTACATATCCAATACAATTACCTCTATAGGAGTAGCTCGTTTGGTATCTCCAATTTTTTGGTATCGTTCTTTAAGTGTATCAGCTTTTAAACCCTGCCAGGGTAAGGAACCACGTAAAAAATACATAAACATATGCCCCAGAGCTTCAAGGTCGTCGCGTCTAGATTGTTCTGGAATAAAATGTTTTAATAAGAATTTTTGAGAAACAAAACTCTTCAACCGTATTAATTGTATATTTCAATGTATATTTTAGTATTATACATTTCTAACATTTTGCAATAGTCCTAGTTCACGAGTTCTTCAACTGTTCGAAACGTTGGGTTTCCAAAAATGGATTTATTATACTAAAATATCCATAATTAATTCGGCTAGTGTCTTATATTAATATAGTAAAATATTAAAATATTTTACGCACATTATGTAACAAAGAATAAAAATTTAAAAATCGAAAAGATTTTGCCAGTCACAAATATCATAATTAATATCGTTTTCAATATAAAAATCGAATAAATTGTTCAGATTATGACTAATAAGATTAAAAAAATATAGATTTTTAGAAGTTCATCCAAATATAAATATGCTATATCTTCAAGCATTTTTAAATAAAACTATGAATCACGAGGGGAAAAAATATTATTCTTATAAAGTAAATATCATATAAAATCGCAATTAAGCAAAAATATTACGTGAGTCATTGAAATAATGAGCTACAAAAAAATAATAAAACCGTTACAGTAATTAATTTTCACTAAAAAAAATATGCTTAGAAGAAAGAAGTTTTGTCATCTCAACGCTTTAACGTAACGTTAAAAAGCATACAAATATAAAAACTATATTGTAATAATAGAAATTTTAAATATAATATGAAATTTTTAAAACAATTTGCGAATTAAGGTCATTATTAGATAATTTACCACAATAATATTAGTTAGACCAAGTCGAGCTGGAAATTGTTTTTTTAGGTATATATATACGACGGTCGTGGGTTCGATTGCCTTTCGGGGGACATTTTTAATTGTCATACAGTATAGCTATACAGCTCTTCATTTGCATTCTTTAAATAGAAAAATAAAAACTATACGTACTAATTATTTTACTGTCATTATTAAAGCATTAATATTAAAATGAAATAACAAAATGAAATAATAAAATGAAATAACAGTAACAAATTTCATATAGAATCAGAAACATGGCGTTATAATACTATGTTCTTTCCACTGACACTGATAAAAGCGAAAATAAAAAAGAAAATATTTAATGAATATAATAAGCACAACACTAGCCTGTACATAATACTTACCTTTTCCTAAATGTGTATTTATTGACATGTATCTCGCAGTCCCCGTGAGTGACTTGTGCTCCCGGTACGGGATATGTTTGTTTGTCTCTAAGTCTATATATTCTTTGGCCAAACCGAAATCTGTGGAAAAAATCAAATATATATAAGTAAAAATAAATAAATCAATCTGCTCGTGAAGCAGACAGTGTATCTCGCACACAGGACAGGCAGAGGGAGCCTAGTGTTACGACACTTCGTTCCACAGTTTTCGCCGAAATATAGGTATTGCAAGTTAAGTGGCAGAATTCAACGCCGCGCTTTGCCTCGACACCAGAGCGAAGAAATTCAAATATAAATTTAAATAAAAATTGCATATCCCCGAGAGGGGATCGAACCCACCACCAGTCGCGCTTACAGTCACACTTTGTGCCCCTGCAAAACTACAGGCCATATATATAACTATCATGTAAATGCATAAATAAAAAAACCATGAATTTAATAAATAAATACATGAATTCATTGACTTTTTTCATTTTTTAGATTCATTATTACATAAAAAAATTATATATTTTTTCTGTTGAGTAAAAAAATATTAAGTTAGATTGTTGTTTTTCTGTATGTAAAATTTACACCAAAAATAGTATCTTCTATTATATAACGTGTAATTCCAATTTCGATTAATCATTTAATATGCATATTAATATAATTTGATACAGCAAGTCAACCTAGTAGGTTTATTAATAATGGATGTTTCATCCAACAAAAAATTAAATTTATCTATAGATAATTTATTATAAAAACAGCAAAAAAACCTTATATCTATCCGACAAAACAAAAAGATAATTTTAATTTCCTTTCAATTTTTACACTATTATATTTATTTAAAAAAAATTTTATTAAGACCATTGAAAAACAAACTATTTTTACTGCATTGATTGAGCAAGGCATAGTGCGACGTTGAGTTACGCCATTAAATACGCAACGTCATGAATTGGTACGTAAATTTCAGAATTGAGTAAGTACTAAGTTATCCTGCTATATGCGGGAAATAGCGTGAAACATTTAAATGATATCTGCCGTGTAGACAGCCCGAGAGAATGCGATCGCGTCAAAAAGCGGTCAAACGAGGGAAATAGAAGAATACTTAGAAACAGCTATTGTTGGTAAGGTATGATTCAGTCTTTATCTATCGACCGTCATGGGTGATGTTTCGACCGTTCTACTTGTAGTTTATTATTATGATTGTACAGTTTTGTGAAGTGTGAAGTAAAATAATGTTGCCTTTTTTTTAGGTTCACGCTGTATCCCGCACATGGCACAGGGTACCAGAGGTAACCTGAAAACCTAATGTTAAGATACTTCGTGGCTCATTCAGACAATATTCCACTTTTCGCCGAATTATTGAGTCATTGCGTGGTTTAGTGAAGGAACTCAACGCCGCTTTTTCAGAATAGACGCTACTCTTTGTTCGTTACCAGAGCGAAAAAATCAAAATATTAAATATTTCATTTTTTCTTGTGAAAATCGGACCCACAACCTGGCGCGTTCACAGTCAGTTTCTTGTGCCCCTGCGCTACAACTAGCCAAAACTTTACAAATTTACTTTAAAACAACTAATATATATATTAAGTGTCTATTTTCGTTAATTATTATTATCGGCGTTCGTGTGTTTGATACAATGTAAAAAAGATTTTTTTTTTTTTATATGATCACACTCAAGGCAGCTCAGTTTTGGCGTTCGCTACTTAAAGTCTCGTTATAAATAACCTAAAGTTTAAAAATTATAATTGTAAAGAGATCCATTCTATTTTCCACGAAACGTACTAACAAAAGAAATTAAAAAAAAAACAGTCAATTCATATAAATTACACATTATATAAAACAGTTTCAGAGTCGCTAAAATAAGCGCGGCAAGATGTGGGTTTGATTTCCAATCGAGGAAATGACATTTATTTTCATATTGCTTGCTCTAACAAGGCAAAGCACGGCGTTGAATTCCGCCACTCAACACGCAATACCTCCGGAATTCAACAAATAGTGGGGAACGACTGTTCTAATTGCAAAGGAGTGACTTAACACTAGGTTCCCTGTGTCTACCCTACAATGTACGGAATACAGCGTGAATCTATAAAAGAAAATGAAACAAACCTAAATCCGTAAAACGTAGAAACGCTTACAGGCACATTAACAGTAACACAATATAATGCGAGTCAAGCCTTAGGCTTAGAGCTACCCAAAATACTGTGTTTCAACCGCAGACCTCTCTATCGTACATATAGTGTTACCTCACTCGTATATAATGTACCACGTTACCCAACGACACATTTGTACGCCATTGTAATATCGCGTTATCAATTATCACATATGGCTGTGACGAAATTTGCTTTCATTTAGTTAATATTTAGTTAATTATAAAGGCTTTTTTGGTGCTATTATACTTAATATCTTTAGCGTCTTTAGATAATAATAATAAAGATAATATAAAAAACAAGGTTTACATAATTTATATGTTAACGATCATTCGTTTATATATATATATATATATATATATAGATAAACAGAAGGATCTAAAACAAAATAGCTAAAATATAGGTAGGGTTACCCTACTATAAATATGTAAATCAGATATGGAAAAATTGATACAAAATAACGAAAAAAAAAACAAGTTTAGTTATGACATCATTTTTAAGTATAATTTGTATATTATTTAAAAAAAAAAGCACCGACAGCCAGCTGACGTAGGGTAACGGTCGCTGTTCACATTGTCTGCAGTGCATAATGGGATTACGAAGGCCAAGTGGCTATCGATTCGCGAAAACTAGGCCTTTTCAAGGCGATATGTTTATCTTACTCGAATTGACCTCCATTTCGCATAATTATATAATTGTTGAAACTGATTTGTTCAAATAAAGACTATAATATAGACTAAGAAATATTTATTTATTTGAATATATTATTATTTAATTTATTAACAGTTAAGGCAGACAGGATCTAAAAGTTACTTTTTTCTTTTAAAATTATTTATTAGTCAAAAACATCAGAAGTAGTTAGAGTTACAATTTTAATAACATTAAAAATAATGTTATTACTATTTTTCATTCGTTTTTGCAAATTAAAAATTACATTTCTTTCGATTTTGTTTTTTCGAATGTGACTCAAAATTAATAAAAAAAACATACTTATTTAGAACACGTATAAAATTTAATGTAGCGGGACTCGAACCCGCGCCTCCTGGAAGCCGGGAGCTCTGACTACTAAGCCAAACGTTCTCATCAAGGGTCGTGTCGTCGTACGTCGAAGTTTTTATACGCTTGTTACACATTATTTATATTGTTAGCAGGTCCCGGTCGGTTTCCAGGAGGCGCGGGTTCGAGTCCCGCCATGTTCAAATTATTATACGTTTTCTAAATAAATATTTGTCTTTCCATAGTGTGGAATAACACTTAAAAAAAATGTTATAAATAAAATATGTTAATCAGTACATACACCATGTATTTCTGTTGGTACATACATAGTGGTTAATCTATAATAATTTGTAATAATATAGTTATAATTTCAACTTCATATGGAATTTAATCATTCAACGCGTTTCATTGAACTAGTTAATTCAAGTATGGGGTCACTTTCTGTGGCGGCACACTTACATAGTAAATGGCTGCTGCATTTTTTGACACAATATACATAAAAATAAGCAGCCGTCACGATCGCCATGGCGTTTACACTGTGACAGTCCAAAGGTTTCTTTACGCTTCTAGATTTATATGTTCAAACATACTTTATTATACGTAAACTTAAATATATGAGTAAATGATGCATTGAATTAAAAAATAATCTACTATAAACTGTACGTCACTATCAATTGTATTTATGATTAACGACTTTAAACAATTCAAGATGTCATTCAATATGTTTAAAGCGGTGTTCACTTGTGTCCAGACGTAGAGCAGGGGCACAAGTGCGCGACTGGTTGTGGATTGAGTCTCCACTCGAGAAAATGAAATATTTATTTAGATTTATTTTTACGCTTGCATCCGCCACTAAAAACGCAATGACTCCAGAATTCGTCGGAAAATCGGGAACGGAGTGTTTTTACACTAGTTTTCCTCTGCTACCCTATTGTGAGCAGGATACAGCGTGACGCTAAAATAAAAAAAAATATAATAAAAAGTGTCGAGTCACGTCAACGAACATGAATGACGTCCAAAAGTTACGTCAAAAACTCACCAATGATGTGTATGATTTTTTCTCTTTTACTCGTAGCTCTACCTATTAAAAAATTCTCGGGCTTCACGTCCCGATATATTAGATGTCTCGTGTGGACATATTCGATGCGATGTAACTGTAAAGGACGGGGCACTCGTTAGTCGCGTCTTCGTTGCGGTTATTAGGGCGAATTGTTCTAGATTACGTTTCATAGTTATTAACCATTTATAAGTTTCGTTTATAAGTATAAACCCGACTGGTTGTGAGTTCGATCTTCACTCGGGTAATTGAAATATTTATTTAAATTTTTATTTCCATTTCTTCGCTCTGGTGTCGAGACAAAACGCGGTGGAGAGTTCTGCCACTCAACATACAATGCCTCCAGCTGAAGTTTTGTAATATAAAAAAATGTGTTTAATCCTCTCGATTTAAACATAATTAGTGAAGTGTTCTCTAAGTATTTTACAGATAAAACACTAAGTAAGACGAGCGATTCAAGGATATGTTCAAATTGATGTTAATTTATCTATTCCAACCAAAGCATCGAGATCATTCCTAATGCAGGTACTATGCATGTATACGTGCCAAAACAACTTCAACACAGTAAATCT
>DWAO01002342.1:0-16222 GCA_018230605.1 Heliconius congener | reverse complement strand
AGCTACAGTGTTGACTCTTTATAATAAGAAATTAAACTGTAAATAAATAATACTAACAAAAATATATTCGCATCTCGATCTCCGTTATGGCCGTGAAATGGCGGCTACCTTGCCCTTGTACTTGGCGGTAACGTAACTCAGTCGGTGAGGGCGAGTTATTGCGACCGATACGAGAGGCGACTGGTTTGCATTATGCAATCACGTAATGCAATGCAGGGTTATACACACGCTGAAGCGCCGCTTGTTGCGAGACGCGATCACGATGTAGTGCTACATACAGCTCATAGGCGCCGCCGACTACTTTAAATTTTATACAAATGTATCTAGAAAACGATTAAAATTTATAAATACTAACTCTTGTTACATTTTAATAGTTTAATGCATAAACATTTTATTTTTTAATGTAAATTACTCGATGTAGAGTCACGATCATTGCAAATGTAGTTCTGTATGGCCACAACTGAGTACTATTTTTAGAGCACAAGTTTCTTGCATCGGTCGTGTACCTTTGAATCACAACTCACAACTTAGTGCAATTATAAAAATATATTATACAATACTAAGCTTGCTATGCAATATTTATATTTTCAATTAAAATATCTTTATGGTTTCTTCTTGCCATTAAGGTAAGTAAGTAAGTAAGTAGCTATGTAACATATCTAAACATAACTGAAAAATACACTTTGAATGGTAATGTGTTTTACTTTAAGAATCTGTGAATCCCAAAAAAAAGACAAATAATTTCTTGGAATAAAATTACCCGGAGTTCTTTTAGACGCGATTCTGATGCTAATGCTTTCCATATGTGGAAGTCGTGCAGCGTAACAGCCTATTATAGACACCCCCTAAGAGTGAAACAATAAACCTGTGATTTTATTTCACTAACAGTATGCATTATGTAAATTCTGCAATTTCTTGCTGGCCATTTTAATTGTGTTAAATAAGTTTTTTTTGTGCTTCCTAACACTTACGGTGAGAAATTCTACAAAGATTTTGTTGTATTCCAAGACAGGAAGGATGTAGCGCTAAACGCTACGATCTCTGCATAGCTCTTCATTTTGTGCATTGTCATCAACCTCTTTGTACGTGCCCTTTGGGGCTCCTCGCGTTTTTTACGTGACTTCGAAGGTCAACGGAAGGATCCTTCTGATCTCTTCTTCATAGATATTTATTACATTCGCAGCAAATAAAAAAGAACAGATATAAAATTACAATACGTATGTAGCTTTAAAGGAACGATAGTCTAGTACTAAACTGTAGATATAAAGGAATTGAATATATTTAAGGCTGTTGTGGCGCAGTGGCATAAGCGTATATGTAAATAGCGTACTGTAAATGAGACGGCTGTGTATTCATTCCCACTTGGAAATGAATTGTGCAATATTTTTATTTTTCTTCGAGGCGAGTCGTGGCGCAGAAGCGCAAAGTGTGACTGTAAACACGACTGGTTGTGGGTTCGATCCGCAATAGAGGAATTGAAATATTTCTTTAAATGTATATTTCCATTTCTTTACTCTGGTGTCGAGGTAGAAGTGGAGAACGGAGTGTCTTAACACTTGGTTCCTTCTGCCTACCCTACTGTGTGCGGGATACAACGTGAGGCTTATTGATTTAATTTATTTCCTCGCTCTGGTAATAAGGTAAAGCACGGCGTTGCATTCCGTCACTGAAAACGCCTTGAAAATTCGGCGAAAAATGGGAAATTGAGTGTCTTAACATTGGGTTCCCCTGCCTACCCTACTATATACGGCATACAGCTTAAAGCTAAAAAAAATAGAGTTCCGGTGACTAATCGACAAATCAGGTATTGATTTATTCAGAATTTATCCAAAGAGATGTTTTGTATTCGAAATTTAAACAATAACTCGGTACAGTCTCATTTGTATTCGTTTACAAATTCCCGTGACGGAATCTCAAGTACCCGGTATAATAACTACAATTTCCTCCCATTCATTCAAGAGTATTACATGAATTTTGAGCGTCGTCACTTTTATAGGCCAACACCGGAACTTAGGATCCGATGTTGTGGAAACTTGTACATTGTTTAAATAAAACGGTTTGATCATGAATAATTTATTACCATACAGATTCAGACAATATGTTGAATTTAGGTCACGAACGAAATAAATTAAATATTGATTTACTGGAAGGATATTGATAACCAATTTTTTACTGGTAAACAAATGTAACTAAATTGTAGTTTCTTTTCATCAATTTTTTTTTGATTTTATAATATACGTAATGTTTTGACATAGCTTATTGTACAATATTAAGAAGCCCAATACTTCACATCAATTTATAATTCACATTTGGGGAAGGTTCCCGGTTTAAACTTTTCGTTTTAACTAGTTCTCTAACTTCGCACAGTATATTGCGATGCGTCATTTGCGAAGTGCATGGTTTTGGGCAAAGGTCCGTTAGCAGCGCGTCCGGTACACGCCGCTGGATGAGCGGACGGATATCCATACGGAGGGGGAGTGCATTCACCTGGCAACTATGTCTCGTTACCAGGTGAAAACAAATCGAGAGACGTTAACATTGAGGAATAGTAATATTTGGAGTAATAAAGTTCATGTTTTAATATGAGTGATAGTTATTATGATGAGGGACCAAGGCCAAGGAAAATTATAAACAGACTTTAGAACACAGTGACAGTTGCATCCTGGTAGGTGCAGAGCGGGGCTGGCGGTGTCGCATCAATATGCGCCACGCGACCTCTCGAAGACGTGACCTGCGTCCTAGTTTCATACTCCCTCATACGTCTAAACCAGCACCATCTAAGTCATGCAGCATTTAAAATAAATGAACGAGGGTATTTTGTACTAAATAAAATATTATATTAAATTTGACAATGTGTCTTACTATAAAGTACTGTTAGTCTGAAGATGGAAGCTAGGTAGATAAATAAAATTGTTTATTGCATACACAAAATAAAATTTACAATTAAAAAAAGTACTTGAAAATACATTTACAGGAATAGAGTTTTGGAATTTCATAACACTAGGTTCCCTCTGCCTACCATGCTGTGTGCGGGATACAGCGTGAAGCTTATTTATTTGATTTTAACTATAGGAAATTTGTTTTATTTTGTGTTTTATTTTTACATTTTCGAACGGTATTAAAAAGGGACATAAAAAAAGAATAAAAACGCTTTTAAAATAAACATAATCTACCTATTTTCTTGTCAAGAGTAATGAAAGGGAGGATTTTGGAACAAAATTAAATGATTTAGAGTGTCAGAACTGTAAAGAAGGAAAACCATTCCACTAAAATGATGCTTTTAACAGTGAATGATTAATTGAACTGTACTCGTATTGTATATGCATATTTTTGTTATTATCGCTTTTAGAGCAGAGGTTGAGATATAGTAGAAGTATCAAGAGTAAAGATAGCGAGGAGTATTGTAGTGGAAAAGAATAGAATAGAGAGTTTCCAGGATATGAAGATAGGCAATGTCAGACGAATAGGCTGTCAACCGTTGAAATTTATCAGGATATGATTTTTTCAAATGAAATACCTGTTTTATTTTATTTTATTAAATATACGTTTAATGCACACATTTTGTAGATGTTAGTTATCTAGGTGTTCCTAGTTTATCTAAGTATTCTTGTGATTAATAAATGTAACGAATATCGGTATAGTCAATAACAGGTAGAAGGAGATACGTGGTTAATGATTTTTTTAATTGGAATAATTTTTTTCATCTTTCAAGAAAGCCCACTGTAGCAAATATTTTACTATTAATACTTGAGATACGTGAGGTTTAAGGTAAAAAGATCTTGATGATATTCAATTTATTGAAAAAAATTGTGCAATCAAACATAATAGACAGCAAATGTGCCAAATTTTATTTGGCTACATATTTAATTAAAGCCATAAGATTTGCTCCAATTCAAATATTGCTTGTGATTTTTTCGGTCAATAGCTTCAAAGTTATTGTAGGAAACTGATAAGTTGTATATAATAATAATGATCCCACCCAAAACAAAAATGTGAAAGGCTGCCAAGTTCGATAATATGGGAATGCTTCACCTATAAAAGAAGTGAGATCGAACTTGGCGGACACACAGCCGTGTGTCTAGATAATGCTTACAGAATAAAAGTCTGTAGTTTCGTAAATGTTAAGACTTACTTATATTGGCCTCACGGTGTAGCGATGAAACTGATTCTGATTTTTAGTACTAAACACAGTAAAAAGCTAAACTTCGATAAATGTATACAATTAAAAGATGCTTCATATCCGATTCCACAGACCATTAACTCAGAACATTGTCGTGAGAAGGTAAAAAGAATGAGACACACGCGACGCTGTGTATGCATGAGGTTGCATTATGCATGTGTTCTGATGAGATAACTGACAATTGTATGCTTTTATAGTGTACTTTAATTAACCTTTTGTACAAAATAAGCAAAGGACTCAATGAGTGAAGCTCAAGCCTATATCTCAATATTGTTTAAAGATTTTAAAATTTCTCCTTATATATTTACGTTATTGTAAAAATAAATAGGTAGTTCTGCAGATCTTTCAGAACTGCGGCTTATTTTCTTTTCTTTAAACTTGTGTTGAATCACTATTACTTAAAAGTTGTGATATACTCGTATTATAAGCCTGTATTTCAAAAATATATTATACATATTAAGATTATTCATTAACGATATTCATTATCTATACATTATCTATTCGCTGGTCCTAATGATTAAACGAGCTAGCGGCATACAAATGAGACGGATGCAGATTAACTTCCGCGTCCATTTCGTCTGCGTATCGACTTGGTGCAGGATGCATTTAATTAATTTTATAGTTACTATACTATTAGCTTTTAGTAAGTTGCCACAATATATAAGCATTTTTTTCATTTAACTTTTATATAAAACCAGTCGTAATTTAATATAATATCAAAATCTTGTAATAATCTTTTTACCGTATCTATTTATTAAAAAACTATTTGTCGTGGCACAAGAGTTTTATAACGAGAAACTAGTTTTGTTATATTCTGTCAACCATTATGGTTGAGTTTCAAGCTTGGAGACGATGAGACGAACAATAATGGCGACATTACATTTAAAATAAGCGGAGTGTATGGGTAGAGTCTAAAGTGAATGACTCTGCACTTCGAATGGTGTAATGACCGTAAGCATTCGTGAGAATGCGCTTATTATTTCATATGACTTTAAAAGTATGTTATAATAGTTGCTATATTTGTATGGTGTAACACGACATCGCAAGCCTATAGACAATGTATGTTTTCATAAAAATCTTAAAATTTTGTACAAACAATATTACAAATAGTAATTTCTTGTTACGATTAAAAAGTTAAAGTTAAAGCTTTTGATTGCTGTTGAGGAACGGTTTGATTACTTTTTATCAGGATTTTAATATTTTATTTATTTTATTATTATTAGAAACTAATTCTAAAATGTTGTGATTCGATTTCCATTTTCCGCTGAATTCTGAAGGCTGAGTGTGTCTGAGATGTTGAGTGGTAGAATTCAACGCCTCATTAGCCTGGTGCTAAGCGCGGCGGTGAGTTCTGCCACTCAACACGCATTGCCTTCATAATTCGGCAGAAAGTGGGGAACGGAGTGTCTTAACACTAGATTACCTCTGCCTACCCTGCTGCGGTGAGTTCTGCCACTCAACACGCAATGCCTCCATAATTCGGCAGAAAGTGGGGAACGGAGTGTCTTAACACTAGATTACCTCTGCTACCCTGCTGTGTGCGGGATACAGCGTGAAAATGATTTTTTTTATTAGCCTGGTTACCAGAGCGGAAAAATGTAAATATTATTTCTTTTAAGTAAAAAAAAATATTTCCGTGAGTAGAAATTGAACCCACGGCCTGCCGCGTCTACAGTCGCACGCTTGTGCACCTGCCATTAAATTAAATGATTCTTGAAATATTTAACATTATATGTATTTCATCTTATCTATAAAAGCATGTGTTCAATGTATAAAAGTATATAAGTAAAATAATATAAATAAAATATCGTTTCAGCTCAAAGGATAACGACGATACAGCTCGATGGCGTTCAGTACTTTATATCAAGAATGAATCCCTACAGCCCCGAGCTCAACTATTTCCTCGCTTATCAGTATTGCAGGTAAGGCTATTTCTCAATGCTAGCATTATAGCCGCATCGAATCGACCATCGAGATACTTTACAATGACACACTATCATAGTTCTGCTGTAATCGTATCATATTTCTCCTGGCTCGCTCGATGGATATAATAGTTGTGTCGTGACTAGGAATGCTTATCCGCCTTATCTCAACTGTTGTACTGCTATAGAAACGTTCGGCCAGGCGTTAACAAGCAGCCCTAGTGGCTTCGAAGGCTCACGAGACGATCAGGAAGTGCAGGGACATTTGCATTACCGTTATTGGTTCTGGGAAAACTTGAGAACAATATTGGCACCTTGGCGAGCTACTTCCGCAAGCCATTCCCACTATTAAACGCGGACAAAGAACGTGAGGTTTTATTGTGCCACCGCTCCCACGGATCCCGAGGTACTAAAATATTTTTCAACAACTAAAGTGTAATGTTCAGTTCATGAAATATATTCCAGCTTTACAAGATTTCAATCACTACTATTTTGTTAATTGATAATTTGGAACTTATAAAAATAAAGAAAACGTAACGTAAAACCTAGTACTGTTTTAAAGGCCAACCTACGATCCTGATTTTTCTATGTGCACGCTTACACCACTAAAAGGTTATTTGCCTCAATCCTCGGTCACGATGTCCTTCGGTTGGGGCTGTGTCACGACCGATATATATTTATACGATATATATTTATATTTACAAATTGTAGTACCAGAAGTTAAAACGTCTAAAGAGAAGCTTTGGAGATCAGAAAACTATTGTATTAACAAATAAATACAAGAACTATCTTAGGAGCGCGTATTCTAAATAGGCTCGTGCGTGTGATAATTGTAACAAAGGTACATACAAGTCTTGACTCGCGTCATGCACTCGTGCATCGTGTGTGACTCTGTACCGTGGATAATGGAAACTGCATGTCGCGTGTGGCTTCAGCTAATTTAGTGGAAAGAATAGAATTGGTTTAACGGTACAAGCCAGGAAAGCTTCTAATATTATTTATTTCATGTTATAAAAGAGGAATAAATATAAAAACATAACATAAACATATATATAAAAAATCTATAGACAATTGTATTTGAAAACATTTTATTGCAATAAAAAAGCTATTGAACAGTTATGGTGCTAAAATATGTCGATGTGTTCCAAGATACAACAATGGGAAAAACAATCGTTTCGCAGCCCCGTCTTATTAATTCAATTAGAGTATAATATATTACATTTTAATTCAGCGCGAGCGGTTTTTACGTGTGGCGAATACTTTTGTATTCAATACATTATTACTCTTGCAACGGAAGAGCTAGGTGTGTATAAATTATGTGAAAGTATTTGGAACGTTTTATGATTACAATAGCAAGAACTCCTCAACCGCTAATATTTTTATTTAATCATAAATATTTAAGAAATGTTAAAAGATAAAGAACTGGTTTTACATTATAAAGGAAGTAGTTAGGTACTTTCTATAAAGGAGATGCGACTACATATGGTAGGTGACCAATACGGGACTTCACTAAGGTTTTTAATCTCTTTAGAGTCTTGGGACGTATGTGGAATGTGGACTCGTCGAGGCAAGGCCAAAACGAGTGTTTTGCGGATAAATTGCTGCTTGCTAAACTGGCTCCGCGTGAGGTTCTATGCAAGTTCACGCGGCACTTACACTTAGGTTTTTACATCATACCTTTAGGTATAGCTGGTTTTATCGTGCAGAATATCATAATTTACTTATTTGTCAATGTTTATATTCTTTCTTAAAACATAGGTAGAGTGAAACAATACAGTATTTAATAATAATATATGAAAACATAACAATAAACTTACCTTTCCTATAATAATATACTTCTTATTCTTTCGTACTATACAAGTAAAAAAACGTCTTTTTTTGTTAATCTAGATCCCTAGGATTACAACTGGCGTCGTTTGAAACAAAAGAAAAGGCGGATTCAATTACAACTTATTTGACTAATGCAGGTTAGTAGTTAGTAGTTTCTTAATGCAATGTATATTTACATACAGTAAATTATTGTTCGATAATTTTATTTATATTATATAAAGCTTTTTATTAGAATTTAAATATAAACTTTTCCTAAAAAAATCATATAAATATTAAGCTGGTATAGGTTAAGACACTAATTAAAAGATTACCAAATCTTTTCATTTATGAAAATAAATTTATAAAAATAATATATTCGCAGGCTACAACAAGTACGATTTCTGGACATCTGGAAACAATCTCGGTACCGACATGTATTTGTGGATGAGTACAGGGTTGCCTTTCAACGCGACGTTTAATTACATGCGTCGCATGACACTCGACGCTCCCAGCCAGCATGCCGACGACAGCATGGACCCCCTTGACGTGCCTCAAGGTAGCACTGCTCCCCAACGTACTGCCAGGCATGGGTACGTAGATAAGACATTTTCATCAACAGTTAATACCAAACAATAAGTATAATTAATTAAAATAGTAATAAGAAGTAAATGAACTGCGTTGCATAAAAAATAGTCTGTTTTCCAGAACTGAGCACGTGATGACAAACGGGTGTGTGGCATTAAAGGCGCCATCATTCCACTGGGAGCCTCAACACTGTGGAGAAATCAAAGACTTCATCTGCGAACAAACACGCTGCTACTACTACAACTACGGATCCATCCCCGTCTCCTCGGCGCAGGGGTAATGCAAGGTGAGATGCCAACCGTCTCCGGAGGCCCGCTCCCCGACTTGCCACGCGCTAATAAATATCTTTATTTATATGCACAGCTTAAATTTCATCACTTATTACAAAACATGTCCCTTTGACGACATTGTATTTAAGTAATACTAATAGATCTGTAGCACTAAATATTTTAGTATTTGTATTTCTAACAAAAAATCTGTAACTTTTTACTGTATTTAAAGCGCGTATTTGGTTCGCCCGTGGGATAAGGTCTCTGCGTCAGCCCAACCACCAAACAAGAGCCCTACACCCAGCGATATTGGCATAGTAAAATATTAGTAATATTATTATATTGCGTTATTTAAATTTTTTTTTTCAAAATTAAAGAAAATATTTGGTGGGTGGGTGAAGGGGGCTTTGCTTGGTATCTCCTGTGAAATAACTTTTCTTTACTCAACATTCTGAAACATTAACTCGTTACTAGTCATATAAAAATAATATGTGACTATTATGAGTAATCTGAGGCGATTCCCTAATATGAGAGTCTGTGTTTTCCCGCTTTATCAGGAAGCCGCTATCGATGACGACCACGACGACTGCACACCCACTTACGTCGTCGTCGCCACCGCCCCCGCGCTCTGAGCACCTGCCGACTCACTTTACTCTCAATGATCTTATCGGCAAGATGCGTCCGTCTTCTCTTGATGGTCTTCAATCACCACATCTTAAGACTAGCGCGCTGCTCAAGTCACCACCTCAAATCGACTCCCACTACTCACGAGCGGCCGACGCTCACTCTAAAGAGCCAGAACAGGAGCCAAAGGTGGAACCTACTCAGGGACCTTATGAAGCTGATGAAGGCATGGCGGGTGACGACCCTTCAGCGTACCTATCCCAAGAGGCTCGCGATGCTCCCGCTGCTGAAGACTCACCCTCCACCGCCGAGCCGGACGCCACCGAGCACTCCGTCCATGCCAGCGGCATGCTGGCACCTCCCGCCTATTAGTGTCCGACTCGACGGTCACGCACATTTAGTATACCGTGACATTTAGATTTACGTACTACCAAAAGTATTATTCGGTATTTGAAAGCAATTTGTGTGTAAAGCTTAGTATTTGCTTATGAGGGTGATATCGCGCTTCGTTTATGTTTATTACTTCAATGTAAATGAGATTTATGTACTTTAGTTTTAGTATACACTTAAAATTGAGTGGTGGGATTCAGCGAGTATCATTTGGGCAATAACTAATATTAGTGAAGGAGCTGGCGACTCGTATCACGCGACTTGCCTACGTCTTCGGATATTGCAACGAATTTTCAACGAAATATAGACTTTGTAAGATGAATGTAACCGTTTTGTCCGATCTCTGGTATTATCACGATAACCATAATATATATTAATATCATTAAGAAAATTTTTGAATTGAATTCTGGACATATCATTCGGTATAGTGATTAAGATAGTGTATATGTGACGTAACTAGATAAGTAGTTTAAGTTATAACTCGAGAGTTTAAAGAGTAGATGTGGTGAAGTTAATAAACGTGAACAAAAAATCATGTTGTTTTATTAAATCGCTTCTAAATCATGATAATATGTATTCTATGTCTTAAATTTAAAGCACAAAGAACTATTCATACATTATACTACTACATTATACTATATTTAAAAAAGCAAGTACTCACCAGCCATTGACAACTCCTTCCACATTGAGCATAGGGACTATCTTGAACACGTACTTGGCGCGCAGCGCAGCGGCGAGCGCGGAGGGCGCGAGCAGACAGGCCAGCGTGCCGTCCATCACCCACGACGCGTTGCTCTCTCCGGGGTGCACTCGCGCCGACAGCAATATTATTTCTCTGTCCTGAGAAATGGGTGTTTATTTATGATTTCTTATGATTATAAGTAGAAAAGGTATATAACACAAGTATTTCTATAAATATATAAAGGTAAACAATTAAACTAAAAATCATTATTGGCAAATATTTATTTTTCATATTTTTGGAAGCCGTAGCGTAGTTTCTAATATCTACCATTTGTTCCTTAAAGACTTGTGCAAGGATAATACTTTGTGAATATCTATTATGAACAATGAACCTTCACAATTTTATCGAAATCAATGATGAAAGAAAATAAACTAAATACTTCTTTTTATAATTAATATTAACGTACCACTATTGGATTGGATGGACTGTCTTCAGCTGAGATTGTCAATAGCGGCACTTCATTATTATTAAGAGAGTAACAAAGGGGTTCTGCACGAAAATATGTGTTCGGAGGTAATTGAGAGCTCCACTGCCATATCCTGGTCTGCAATAAAAACGTACTTAGATTTATTAATTAGTTTATTATTTTATTTTAGGTGCTATAGTACCTGTATAATTCTACCTATCATCTATTGTTTTTATTATTCTCAACACAAGATAAACGTATGTCTTATACATATAAAATATTACAGCAGTATAAATAAAGAATATGTGCAATTGGAAGAAATAACCATTAGTGATAAGATCGGCGTTGTAAGTTTTTATATATATTTTACAATATGTTATGGAACCTGAGCTATAACTGTACAGAAAAGCAAATAATGAGAAATAACTGTTATTGACATTAAAGCTTTGAAACAACATATATAATTGTAGAGTGTAAAAAAGCAGTAATTTAGTGATTACATCTCAGATAATGCAACTTACCATCATCATAGAGTATGTAAACGGGAAATGGTAAGCGATGTAGCAGACGTCGTTGGTGTGCGGGAACTCTATATTAAAAGTGACTGTGAGATAGCATTTGTTGCTTTTTTGATTTGCGTAATGGTAACTGTTGCGATAATAGCATATCTCCGACCCCGTTCGAACCCAACCTGAAAATATAATTTTACAAAGATTTATTTTTCGTAAATAATTCAAGTTATATATCTACATATATTATTTTAATAGGGTATGAAATAAGTAAGACACTATAAAACGCCTTCTTTCAGATGGAAATGAAACGATATTAGTAGTAATAATTTATATAAAAAGAATCATAAAATAATATTTATTTAAGACAATATAAAAATACATAAACGGCATGATTATGTTTATCATAACTTTTTATAGCTTAAGGTACATTGTAGAAAAGGTTCGAGGGCGGTACGATAAGTACAAAAAGTACCAACAAAAGTAAAATGAAAATTTTGGAAACGTGGCAATTTTTTTCTTAACCTAGTATAGAATTTTTTGGCATAGATACACATGACACAGCGATGTTCCAATTTTAAAGAAATAGGCCCCGTCTATAAAATACGTATTCTGGAGTTCTGCAAAGTAGGCCTCCGCGGTGGCAATAGCCTCCTCATACGGCGTAAATTTGAGCCCGGCGTGTCATTATTCAAGTTTAGAAACAAAAAAAAGTCGCACGGGCCGAAATCTGGACGTCAGTGATTGGGGCAGCAGGACGGGGCTAAATTTAACCAATTTAGTCGTGGTGACGGATGAGGCTTGAGCCGGTGCGTTGTCTTGGTGGAAAAACACTTTTTTCTTTGCAATATGCGGCTGTTTTTTTTCTGCGATTCAGCGTTGTATTAACCAAATAATTAGGCATAGTAAATCCCAGTGACCATTTTGTCTTCGCCTTCTTATAAGCACGTTCGCTGAGTGAAGTTAAATGTTTTGACTGTATTTTGGTATCCGGTGTGTACCAGTGGAATCCGCGTTTCGTCGACGGTCACGAAATGACGCAGAAACTCCTTCAGATTAAACAGTGTCAAACAACACTGTGAAGTGGTCTCCCGGTTGCGCTTGTTGTATCTCACGGTTGTGCTTGGAGATAGCAAACGCGGCACCCATAGCACCTACAGCTTTATAATGCCCAAAATTTCATGCAGGATATAACCCACGGTCTTTTGAGATGGCTACTGACTTAGCTATTTCGTGCACCTTTAGTAGGCGATCTGTCAATAAATGATCGTGGATTTTTGTCACGTTATCTTCTGAGGTAGACATTTTCGGGGTATCCGACATGGCTCATCAAAAACCGACGCTTAACCGCTCTTTGATTTCGCTGCTCAATTTCCGCTTCTAAAGACAAGAATCTAATTATCGGCCGCTATTGCCCTTTTTTTATTTTTCTAAAATACGCGGACACGCTTGTTTGCACACGCTGTCAAAACAAATCCACGAGTCCGAATCGGCTGAAATTTTGACAGTAGCCGTATATAATAATGTACTAAATAATAATATTTTTTTTTGTATTAGGGGGCGCCCCCATAGGTACTTATCGGACCACCCTCGTACAATGCAAAGCGCAAGGAATAACTATTGCTTTATTTACTCAATAATTTTTAAATGCTTTTAAGTGCTACTTACATACTGTTATGGGTTAGCATAAACTTAGCAAAAAATACTATTTTACAATGCTTTTTACACATGTAAGTGGATTTATTCAGGTATAAATAGTACAAAGTTAAGGTACAAGTAAGTACATATCGAAATACATCACTAAATTACATAAAAAATTAATCAATCTTACATATAAACATATAAACATAATGTTTATGTAATTACCGTGTACAACCAGTATTTATGTTTTTGAGAAAAACAACATGTAGACGTTGATGTGAGCTTTTTACTGACTACAATACGAAATGCTTTTTTTAATTACCCGGCCTTCCCAGAACGGCTTCTTTCACAGAATACATAACAGGCTTCATTCCGAAATTGAATTGGCTATCAGATTTCTCACAATTGACAATATTAAAGATGTACGGACGACCCTGCTGCATGTTGCGCACTTCGAAGTAAAACCACTGGTGACGCTTCGTGGAGTTCACGTCTGGCATTAAAATTAATTCATACTCTCTAGGGCCTACCTGGAATTTTTTTTTAAATGATTTTTTATTATTGGTTTTCATTTTATCGTCTCAATTTTTGAGGATATTAAAAATACTATAATTTTATTAATTATAATTCTAAAATAGTTCATTGTTTCATCAAGCGCTTTGTTATAATTTTTATACTTATACTAGATTTTAAAAAATTATAACTTCCTTTAAAAAATATCAGTAAAACAAGTTTCAAGTTTGTATTTTTGATGATAGACTGTCGTATATGAAATATCATTCGTAAAAGTGTGTGCTATCGTGTATAATATTATCTTATCGTGTTGATATCATGTTTTTTGGAATAATTATTTTTATGTATCGGTTTTCAGCCCTTAATTGTTACAAAGCAGGATTATGAATAAAATCAGCAAATTAAAACAGCTTCACGCTATATCCCGCACACAGCAGGGAACACACTGCGTTCCCTACTTTCCGCCAAGTTCTGAAGTCTAAAAAATTAATAACGTCTGTCTCTAAAAAATTAATTTAAAAAAAAAACATATCGAGGAATGTAAATTACGTCACATAATTCTATTTCATAGTATTTATAAACTATTTTTGTTGAAAATAACTAAATCTACCTGAATTGCTTTTCTGAGGTTTCCTGACTCAAATCTTGACTCGAAGCTTAAGCGCGAGGAGAAGGTATTTACTTTCGTGATCTCCTGTTCATCAGTATTGTTTAACAACACACTATCGCTACTTTGACTGAAAAAATATATAATTTTAATAATAATAACACATAAGTCTTGTACATAGCCTATGATTTTTTTTAAAGAGAGTATTTTGTTGTTGTACGCTCAGTTTAATTTATAAAATGTTGAGTATTTTTTCGGGGAATAAAAAGTATACCTTTTTTGCGCTGAAGGGTCTGTTGCGCTTCCCGAACTGCAAAGAGCATCTAAGTCATATATAACTTCATTCATATAGGCTTCTGGATTTATTGCGCGTTCTACACACGCCAACAATTTAGTCCTGCGAAAATATTAAATTTGGTATGCATTAATACCATTTTGTTCAAGTGAGGTATCAGACGAAAGGACTCTGGCTAAGTTAAGCTTGGATTTCAGAAAAAGCTCGAGACTTCAAATTTTTGTACGGAACCCTCGGTGGGCGAGCTTGAGTTGCGTTTGTTTAGTTTTTTTGTAACAATCACCATTTCAAGCTTTGTGCGAATGTTTATTTTGGCCAGACTAAAAAAAGTAATAATATAATTTCACTACTGTCGAAAATTTTATTTTTCCATTTCTTTCGATAATTACATTCTTTATCATTTACTATTTAATAAATTTCCTTAACCCTCCATTGGTGACGTATATCTCTATGAGCCTGGTGGATGAAAAAGTCGTATAATTTTTTAACCCATCATCGATGCGTGATAGGACTTCGAGTACCTGCCTTATTTTACGTCCCCTGCAGATACGTCTCTCTTCTCTCACGTTCAAGAGTTTTAGCACCGACTCGATCCGTGAGAGCAGCGTCATCAATTACGTAAGTAAATTATTCAAAGTTGAATTTATGTTTTGTTTTTTTTTTTAATTTGTTTCATGAATTATTATGTAGTGCCTTATTGTAGTACTTGTTTGTACTGTATTTTTAGTTTTAAAAAACATAAGACATGAAAGTCTTAATTTTTAGGGTCCTTATGTTTTGTTGCTATATGTACGATTAAAACGAAAATATCAATATGTTACCTAACTAATTAGTTATTCGCAAAATCTTAGCTCAAAAATCCCGGCGGCACCAAAAATGTAAGTCAAACTAACGTCACCAATGGCGGGTTAAGGAAAAAGATTTACACACAGAAAAAAGTATTAGTTAACCGTGAACGTATTAAATTGCTAAATTTACCTGCAAGCGGTCCGTTCCATTTTATTTAAAGGTTCCGGTTGTATGGAGCCCTGACCACCTGTCATGTCAGGATAAGCCACTTTGACAAACGGTATTATACTTTTTACTCTAGACGATATGGTTGAGTACACTGTTGCAAAAGATATATATTTTGATATATCTTTATGAATTTTTAAGGAAGAACACGATATAGTTGCTGTAATAAAAATATGATTTTTTCACATTATTTTCTTACATATGTATTTGAAATAATCAAGTTTTGAATTAAAAATACAATACTTGTACAAATAAAACAATAAGGTTTGTTAAGACACTATAAAGAAATTAGAGAAGGCTGGGTTCCTTTTGTCTATCTACAATAAATCATAATTATTTTTATATGTAAGCTAGAGAAAAATGTACTAGTGTATTACTATGTGTAATATTTAAGGTTTTATATCTATATTTAATTTTTTTTTGAGACCATTGGTTTAATGTAGCGTTATTTTCAACTATTTGCTCTGGTAACAAGTCGAAGCACAGTGTGGATTCTGTCTTGAAAATTGAGCAGAAACGGAGTGTATTACACATAGCAGGTTCCCTCTGCCTACCTTGGTATATGTGGACTAAAACGTGAAGCTTAAAAAATATTTAAGTGATCAATGAGTATGTAGTGGGTACTTACAAGAAGTTTCATGAATTTTATGAAATCCTTAGTGGTACTTACAAGAAGTTTCATGAATTTTATGAAATCCTTAGTGGTACTTACAAGA